>CM057004.1:119460671-119733171 GCA_029891345.1 Dryococelus australis | reverse complement strand
TTTTAGTGGTACAGTTCTGCATCTTCACATAATTTGGTATCATACTGTGCAGGTCGCCATTGTCCTCTTGGGGTCAGCGGGATCAGCTGTCCCCACGAGAATGAAGCGAGGACATAAGGTGGCAACGTCATATCAGAACGTCAACCTGCAGAGCTACAGCCACGGAACTGCCAGACACTCGGGCAACAGTCTGGGAGGCCACGGAGCATCTCTTGCAAGTTCTGGAATTGATCTTGAAGACCACCACGGCTTTTCTGCTGGAAGTTTAGGAACTGGTCTGGAAAGTCACCATGGCTTATCTCTGGAAATTTCTGGTGCTGGAGTCGACGACCATCTCGGGCTGCCTCTTGAGAGTTCTGTGGTCGCTGTACAAGATCACAAGTTGTCCCTTCACAGTTCTGGTGCTGGTTTGGATGACCAAGAACTATCTGTCGGAGCTTCTGCAGCAGCTGTAGGTGGCCACGATCTAACCTCTGTAAACGACCTTGGAGTCGCAGGAGGCCACGGAATGTATCTGGGTAGTGGCAGCTCCAGTGGATATTTGGAAGGCCATGGCACCTCGCTTGAAGGAGGTCTGTCTCACATGTACTCTCTGCCTTCCTTCCACGGTAGCGAAGATAGTATCTCTGGGAGTATTGGACTTCAGCACTGATCTTACTTAGGTGCTTCACTTAATTCACACCAATTAAATATTTACTGTACTGTATTTACATGCATTGCTTCCTGTGATTATTTTACTACCACATGTTACCAACATGTGTTAAGTATATATTGCCACCTTCCAGTATCAATACATTAATGTAAAAATACTTTTGTACTAATAAATTGTACATAAATAATCCTCAAGTTTTCTTTTCGCCAAGTTACTGAAAACTATGGCCATGATGATCTGTATAAGTTCAATTTTTTAATATCACACAAACTCAATTTTATATACTGTCAATTTGAACACACATCCATACATACACATATTTCCGTTTATAAAATAACGCTGATACGGTCTGCTTAAACAGCCTCCTAACAGGTTTACAGCAATACAAATGTCCTGAATCCAAGTTATTTGTTTGGTAATTCAGCAATTGTGCATAAAATGGTAATATGTCTACTGTTCTATCTAAACATTACATAACAACAGCTATGCACATTTATTTTGACTGGAAATGGAGAAGGCACAGGAAAGGAAGGCATATGAGAATATTATAACGAAGAAGACATTTTTATAACAGCCTTGAAAAATTATCTTCCATTCAGTATGCTTTTCCCCTCGCTGTGGTTTACAGTTTAGATGAAATTGAAAATTTCCAGTGACAAACACCTCAAATTTTTAGACAAAATTTTTATTTCAGAAAAAGAATACACAATGAATAACCTATTGTTTCAACGGATTTGTTTTATGTTTTACAGAATTTATATATAATTAAATAGATTACCGAATTTAAAGGAAATGTAACGGATTTTCGCTCATTATTACAATATTACAGTTTGGTGGATTGAACAACAGACAAGATTTGATACTTGTGTTCAACAGAATTGCAAATTTCTTACTGCATTAGCAACATAAAATTATATTTACATCTGCTACAGAGCTAACGAATTCAACACTGTGTAGCAAGAAAACAGTAGAAAATAATTGAGGAGACTGTGTATTACAGATTCCAAAATTAAAACAAAAATAGTTTTTTATACTTCCAACAGTAGTTATGAACAGTGTATCGATTGTGCACTTTCAACATAAAACTCTTCTCGCTATGTTGCAGGTCTAAAGAAACATTAATGTAGTGAACACGAATTTAATTGTAAATGGCAATTCAATTAATTTAAGAACGGATGGTGAAGTAAATCATGAAATGCTTTACGCGTGACGTCCTATGGTAGGAAGGGGAACGTCACTATGTCTAAAGTGATGGGGTGTATGCTAGGACAGATGCGCCCAGGGAAGGTTTGGACTAAAGTCTTTCACGCAGCTGGAGCACGTCCAGTGTAGGTATAGTATGGACCTGGTAGCTTTATGTCAGGGCACAAAGTCGGGTACTGTGAGTACCACTCTGCACTTTGGCAGGTTTGCTCTAATGGGGATACCTGGGCGACACGTAACCTGAGGTGGCTGCCTGACTATGATGATTCGGACTGGCTGACATTAGAATGGTGTAGACTAGTGTGCAGGTGCTCATAGGTGTTACCAAATGCTGGGGTTGGCTCCTCGAGTTGAATCTTCCAAAAGTGTGGGTTGGCGATCCGTAGGGACTTGTCCCGACCGCTCAGATATGCGGCGACCACGGGTGTGTCTCTTCGCTACCCCTGATGGGTGCATGGAAGAGGTCTGTGGGGATTTCCAGCATGATGGGTCTGTCTAGGTGATGGATTGTTTGGGCTCTCTCTCTCTTGGTGGTTGGTGCGCGAGTGCGGCGAGGAAGGGGTCAAGTCCCTGCTTAGGTTCGGAGGTAGCGTTCGCCCACTTAACTCGCTCTCGAGCACCTCTCCAATGGGAATAGGACATGAGGACAGAATCACTAAGAACAAATCCACGGAAGTGGAGCAGGTGAAATGTTGTCCTAGACAGGTGTACGGCAACGTACCATGTCTGCCAACCGAGTGTGGTATCCCTTTCGCAGTATTAGTCGCAAGAAGCATGATGGTTATCGAGAGTCAGTCTCACAGTCCCAGTACGGGGGTGAGCTCCTCTTGAGGACCAGGGAATACTCCTTCCGGCACAAGAAGCGCGGTGGAGAGAGGAAGCACCAAGCCAACAAACTGACCATAAGAGAAAGAGTACCTAGTGTGGCCTCTACCGTTCTGTACTCTGTGGTCCACAGAAAGGACGGCTGTCGAGAATGTGTGTGGGTACTCTACTTGGTGTGCGGCAGAATTGAGCAAATCTCCAGTCACCTGCTGTCCCTCTGACAGGCCTGGTGTCTACAAGGTGAGGTTCTATACTACTTGAGTGCATAAAACTCTGTCAATTCCAGTGATGGAAATAAACAGGGGAGTGTCGCACTACCTCATAACGCCCACAGGAGCATACGGAAACTTAATCCTATGTGAGACAGGTAAAGGCGACCTATTCTTAGGCTAAAAAATGGCAGGGTAGACGAACGTTATGATACTAACTCAAACTGGACCACTCTACTATATTGGCCCGAAGGGGCCGGCAGTGTCTACTGCTTGACGACGTAGAAGACGATAGGAATCTTCGGTAATGGAATGCAGTGAAGACAGACAAGGTGTACGTACGAGTCTTCAGCAAATAGACACGTAGGAAGCTTGGGTAGAAGCCGATTTCTTACTTCCGCAACAGGCGGCTACAGCAGGATAAACAGCTGACACAGTCTAACCAGTGGCGCTTTTGCCAATTTTTGTTATTTATTTAATATTTAATTGCAATAATTAGCAATGAAACTTTTATTCCCCAATGGTCGAATGCTATTGTATGTGCCACCTGCCATGTAGTTGCAACCCCTTTTTCCATAGCTCTGCTGTGTTAATCTTTTCAAGGTAAGAAACCAATCATTAACACTCTTAAGAATGCCATGGCAGCGACCTCCAAGCCCCGCTGATTCTCCAAAGGATTCTTCAAAAGATTCTCTCAAAGGAATTTCTTTCTCCACCTATGTCATCCTTCCAAGGAGCCAAGAGGAGAACAGATTGTTCATGCACGTACAATTCGACATTCCTTCAAAATAATTAGTTTTTTGCCTCACTCCTTTAAGGATGAGCCTTCAGTAGCAGCGGAGAGGCGGCGAACTGACACATGAAGTATTTTTCAACAATAGTATAAACGACTTCACCTCATCTGGGAGCAAGCTTAGCTATCTGATAGCAACTGAGTTTTACTGTTGACATGCAACGAGATGTTAACAACTTTTGCTGTCTACCCTAGCAAGAATTGACATACAAGCCGAAGATTGTATTGTTCGCCGGCAAAGCTACCGAAGATATGCATTTAAGGCATCAAGTTCAGCTAAAGTCTTCATTCCTTCACCGCATTCATGCCAAAGGAAACACATCTCCTTGGTCTCCGCTGCACCTCGTCGCCAGAGCCATCTTTATCACCCTGCTTAGTGCTTAGTCCTCACCGCATTCGTGCCGAAGATACCTGCCACACGAAGTCTACACACCGAGACACTGCGGCCACTTCTGGGTAATACACACGCGTAGGGAGTTAGAACCAGTTTAAGTTGTTTTAATAACGCTCGTCTATCCCACCATTATTAGCTCAGGACCAGGTCACCTCTACCTGAACAACGTAGGTTGAAGCATCCTTAAGCTCTTGCCAGCATTAGGAGGTAGTACGAAACTACTTGTTTATTTCCCGACAGACAGGCTGAACAAAGTTTACCTAACTCAAAGGTATCCCTTTCCTGTAGACGTAGAAGCTTTCCTAGTGTTCTTCACATCAACTAGGGAATTACAGATGACCAGGAAAGATACTCATACGAGCCAATATACCCACACACAATAGCATCGGCCAGCCTTTCTGCATACCATGGTAGGCAGAATGATGAAGTCCACACCCAGGTATCCCGTCTCAGAGGATAGCTTGTCGATTCAGTGCTCGCCTTCTCCACCGTGTTCTGGTGCTGGGGGGTCATTCCCTAAGTTGGGAAGACTTGAACTTGAGACATACACAAACGTGCAGAGATTGTTGACAACGAGGCTTAACTTCCAGTGTTCACCGTATTTAGGCGCCGAGCACTGTGATAGGGTGTCCGTTAAGTCGGCAGACGTTTCACGTGGTTCTACACCAGGTAGGACTACATGTCAACTGCACTCACCTCATGGACGTGAGTGTGTTTTTTTCTTGCAAATGCCTTATTCCCATCAAATTGGTGTCCACGAGAAAGTAAAACAGGTCCTAACAGCTTCCGGGCGATTGCAGGAGCTTGCCTCTTCCCTCATCCTCATGCTCAACCAGCTTGCACCTACGGAACAAGCACAGCCTCTGTGTCTTCTACTGTTACCCATTACTTTAGAGAACCCAAGGGACCTTTTCGAGGCACAGAAACGTCTGAACGAGGTGATACATCTGTGGATCACAGAACACCTCATTCAGCGGGATCAGCCATCAGTAGTTCCTGCCACTTACTTCCGACAACTCAAACCAGTTGCTCTTCCCTCGCAGGCATGTTCGAACGTCAGAAAACCCATCATCAACCAACCTGCGGCTCACACACGTCCCACAAATACCATCAAGGTTAGGCTTACGTTGGAGGTTGTGTGTTGCCCAGGTATCTCACCGAGAGCTAATAATCTAAAACGAAAGATCACTTTAGCCAAACCCGATTTTGTACCCTGCCGCAAAACCACCGGGCCAATCCTCTACACTGGACGTGCACCAGCATCACATAGACTAATAATTGAAACCAGCAAACCCCGCCAGAAAGGGTGTGCCTGACTTAGCACCCGACAAAGAGCTCCTGTCGCAGTGTCGATCCTCGATTGCCCCAAGTCGTCACGCATCAGCCTTGTTGCAGGCTCCTCGAGTGGGAATAGTTATCTAGGGTATATGTTATAGGTGTATCTAACCCGATCTAAATACCTAGTCAAAATGTGGCATTGCTATGTGAATGCAAGCACTTAGCGAGGCAGTTAGTAGGGATTAATGCACCAATAAATAATCAAAGGGGATTAAAACCTCGAGATCCAGGACAGCTATAATGAATAATGGTGAACAGAGGCTACTCCACCATCATAAAGGGCTCAAACACAAGCCCTCAAAGATGCCCGGTATTTAGTGTGGGTTCCCCACACTGGAGTGAGGACAACGAAGTATGATTTTTGGGGTGTTCTTCCCTGAATGTGACCGGTGGATTTCAACCCCTAAGACCAACTGTACTCTGATAGCTTTATGGTCAACCGTTCTGGATTTAAGTCGTGAGGAGGTCTTTTAACACACATGATTCCAAAGTCACGGAGAGCATGCCCAAAGAATTTGGGTTCATTTGGGTAAAATTACTGTGTATAGAGTTGGTCAGTTTGCACCCTGGTTGGGACGAAGTCAAGTGAGACAGGATATATAACCTTTCGTCGCTTTACTTGAGAAACGTTCTGCGATGGTGAGCTCCTTCTCGCCATCTGGTTGGTAGCAGGGGTCGGCGGTTGAACAGCAGCTGACGCTGGTTGCGGTGCAGCGGTAAGGACGAGTTCCTATTGAGGTTGATGGCGAGAAATAAATGTAAGGGTTCAGGTAATTGTGGTGGACCAAAACCAACGAGCGTGTGGTCGAATTGTACGACTAATAGGTGTTCAAATCCTATTCGTCGTTCTGATCTAATAGGTGGTGTGAACAAGGGATTCTTCGTCTCTATAGGTGGAGTAGGTAAATTTAGTATGTAACACCTCTGTGTTACCAGTTAGCATTTATTTAGTACTTTCGTTATGGTCTACACTAGTGCCACTAGTAGTTTACAAGTTTCCCGCACGACGCCAGCGCCCGAGCCAACCTATATGAAAAGTCTCAATTACCTTCCTTTCTCCCGTCATCTCTCCCATCCTGTTACCTCGTCCTGTTTGCATCACAACTTTGAATATCAAATGTAGTACATGAAAATCAGGCAGCCACTTCTCCACTGGTCTCCTTTGGCATCTGCCCTTGCATGCTAATGTGTTTTATCCGAAGAACAGCTGAGTGATTATCGTAATGGGTGGCGATATTAATTAGCGACAGGCACAATGCGTTGAATCAGCTCGGCTGCATTTCTAATGTAATATACTTGCTTTTTAAAACTGTTTAAAATTATTATTGTAATCGGTGAGAGAGAGAGAGAACTGTTTTGGATCGCGGTAATGAATTGAAGGCGCCTTTGCTTTGTAGACTTGGCATTTATAATTAACAGTAGTTTTTTCAGAGAAATTGTGTTTGATATTCATTAACACTTGCGGTGCTGGTTTGGTAGAAACGTATTTTGCACTCCTTTCTGGAGAACAGTTAGTGTCGAGTAATTGTAGTAAAATTGTAGCAGGGTTACTTGGTTTATTGGCTTGAGTGTTGTTGCCTTATTTGTCAAATGAGCTAAGCCATGTGTGCAAACATTTGTGTGATGTCTTCAGCTCACTTTCCATATTTATCCATTTATTTCATGTGTGAGATTAAAATTACAAATTTATAACTTTAGGGCTTTGCTTGGTCTGAAGCAATTTTTAGGCGCCCCTATGTCGAGTGTTAAATTTTTAATGCAACTTTTAAGCGTTTATTTTACGTGGAATGCGCTATACGGGGCTGCAGGCTGCCGCCTTACAGAATACTCATATATGAATTTTTGTGGTAAGGTTTATTCAGTTAGTGTTAGAGCTAGTAAAGAAGGTTGTAATTGAAATACGTCAGTTTACCAGATATTAAGGTTGCAAGGATTGTACCTTGAAAACCAAGCATTTCACGCACCTGAATACTGGCTGGATTTCTCTTAATTTAATTTGTCTAGATGGCATTGATTCATCACAAATATTGGCTCCATCTTCTGAATATATTTTGTTGAGGTACGTAGATTTTTTTGGCCTTTTTAGCAAATGCCTTACATTTGGCAGAGAAAGAAAGCTTGCGGCTGCCCCGCTTGAAACTCGTTCTTGACACATTAAAGTGTGATGCTAGGTTCACGTCAAAGATATGCTTTTTGTAACTTGTAAAAATAATTTAATTGTTAATCAAAGTAACTGACATGTTGCTACATGCTGTTGATGTACTGGTAATTGCAAACAATATAGATCTGTCAGGTGTTAACCTGATACTAAAAAGGTTTTTTGGGTTGCAATTGATGTTATGAACACGCCCTTAATCTGAGTAGGCTTGGTAAATAAACTTACCACGTTTTGATGTTCACGGCTGGGTTTGCCGTAGCGTACACAGCAGTGTTGTAAAGTTTGGTGTCTTGGCATATGTTATGGCACCGCGAGTATTTTACATTGTAGTCAGGCCTTAAGCAAGGTCAGTTTTTAGATGTTTCTATGCCATTTGTGATCACGGAAATAATTCGCGGTTTTGAATTTAATGAAGGTCAAAAATGTGTTATTGCATTAAATATTGGAAGATACTGCCATATGCAATTTTTAGTCTTGTCAGCCCTTAACGAGACTAAGTGAAATTTTGTACCTGTTTTTTTCTGAATTCTACACGTTCGTATTATTTTAACTTAATGGTGCGTGCGCAGAATTTTATGGTGCAGTATTTTGTAAAGGTTTTATTGTGCATTTTATATTAGCGTTTGGAAATCTTTTTTTTTTTTTTTTTACGATTTTTTAATGGATTGCGATTCCTTGCATTTACTGGTCGTCTATTCAATCCCTGAAAAGCCAAGTATTAAAATAAACATTATTTAGAAATTGATTAAGTGTTTGTGTATCGTTGAGAATTTTTACCTGGTCGAATTGTTTTGGTTTGTCACTGTGTATACACATATGTACCCGAAGTGGTGCAAGTAGTGTGCGCGAGTTGTCTTACAATAGCTTTAAGTTTTCTTCTACTACCGCCTTTCTTTGCATACGACATTAGGGTAGGCAAATAAAATAAAACAGAGCTGGTGAAACTAAATGTCCTAGCCATGTATACTATCTCAGTTGAGGTCACAATGTGCAGTCACAAACTGGTATTCTACATCCGGCCGAGCAAGTGGCTGTGGATGGAATTATCGGCCGTTGCCAGTGGTGAAACATAGCTCCGGACTTAACACATTGCGCACGTCAAACAGATGTAGGTGAATTTTTCTACAGCGGGTCCAGTAATGAAAACACTCGCCTCTCCAAACCAGGCCGTTCTCCAGCAGGATCAGAGTAAAGGGAATGTACAAGACACTATATTTCCACAGGTAGAAAAAATGCAATGCCTGCCTTAGTGGCTGTGATATGCACAACCGGCTCTACCTTACTAATAGAAAATTGAGCACTTCAAATCACTGAAAAACAAAAATCCTCTAAAGAAAAGACCTTACTGGATTTACCAACATAAAAATAATAAGCATTGTCCACAGTAAAGTTATATGAAAAATAATACATTTCATTAAAGCAATAGTAAGCACTTGATATTCACTCTCTCCTTGAAAATATAGTATAGAAATTGAAATAGTTTTAATAATTTTAATATTTATGTTGAAATTATGTTAAGCCAAGTGAAAGGGGACCTGATGATAGTGAAATGTTGATGTGCGTGACGAGGCTAATGAGAATCAATTTCCAACAAACCAAAATTAATTAAATCCCAATTGAATTTAAGTGGGAAGTATCCTGAAGAGACCTAGTAATAAAACAAAGTAAGGGTATCTACCAGAAGGGTACAGAAAGTGGTCTGACTACGGCCTCAGGGGTTTCCCAGAGGGGGATGATGATGTTGTGATTAAAATAACTGGTGGGGTAAAGTGGTAGGAAGAGGATGAAGAAATTTGGATGGACGTTGGCAGAACCTGCATAGTTACCAGCGAAGGCCTGGAGAGGTGGAAGGCCTCTGGAGCTCGAGGTCCTCCGGGTCCTCGATGGCTGGTCCTCCGGAGTTGTCGGGGACGTCGACGTCCACTGGTACCGCCACGGTCACCACACCGTGGGTAAGGGTCTCCGCCCTTGTGCTAGCACCCTTGGGCCTACACAGCGAAATGAGAAGTACAGCAGCCTGCCCTGAGCTCAAACTGAGATTCCTTTTATACTAAATTTCCCAGTTCGGTGCCACTCAGAAGAAAGGGTGCAGAGGGTTTAGCCCCGCCTCTAGGGGGTGCAGCATCTGACGTCAACAGTTGGGTTCCTGGATCTTTATCTCAGCTGCGCTGGAATTTGGCACAAAGGTGATGACATATCTTGCCCTCGTGTGATCGGAGGGGCAGTGACTCTCCGCTGGAAGGCCTGCTACCCATACAGCAGCGTGATGTTCGAATATCACGGCCATCCTGCTGGTGCGGCAAATTCAAACTGGGTGCCTTTCTTTCGGTGAGGAACATTGTCAGGACGCTTCTTGACCGAGTTTAGGCAAAATAGCAAAAGCTAGGAAAATGTGGTTTGAAGGTTTTGTTGAGGCTCTGTCAACTCTGTGATGAACTCGTGTCCCGCCTTCAAATGTTTGAGGTTCATGACTTGCTCATAAGAATTCCCATTATTCAAAGATGGGACGAAGTCGCCAGGTAGTGTATGCTCTTCAGCAGCATAAATGTGTGTCACGTGCCAGCCTAAATGTCTTATTATGTACATAAATATTTCATAATTGGGGTCATAAACTGCCACATAATTCACATTGTTTTAGACACTTACAATAACTAACCTAGGAATGGGACAGAAACTGCTCTGCAAATTTACCGAATTCATAGCTTGTGAACAGAGGAATGGGAAAGACTTAAAAAAGAAAAAACATAACAATGGACCATATGACTTGAAACGATGTGTTGACCAAGTGATTTTACGAATTTGTTAGGTATACAAATGTGTGAATGGCCTTGAAGCAGACACGAAACAAGCCATAGCCGAGGCGAATGTACATTTGTGGGAGAAGCCAGTTGCAGTATCTCACAACCCGAACTTTGACTCCTGTCGCACAACCAGAGTGGTGAGATCCTACCTCCTAATAACAATGCAGAACTGAGATGCTAGGAACTTGCATAGCATTACATCACCAAATCCAGACAGACACCTACCTTAAACATAATGATGCGTGATGCATTCTGTACTTCTGGGAAGCCGACTCTACTTGCGAATGCATCCCATTTTGGAAAGCACTACTCCTTACGAGACAGTCACATTTTCATTAAGGAACGAAGAAAGGGAGACGGGACACGTGTCTACATGAGCACCTTGGGACAGTATTAAATTAAAACTCTTAACACATGATCCTAATTAACACTACTGAAGCCGTCGCAAGTGTCACCCCTCCGTTGCAGTTAGAATTGCCTGCTTCTCCAGGACGGCAGCGGTATCTGACAATCCCACCGCTGGACAGCAGAGCATCGCCCGCTGGAGCATTCACAGCCTCCAAAATGCACAGGCTGGCAAGATATATCAACACCTTCCAGCCATGTAGCGAGCGCCACACACATAAGTGTAACCAGTTGCCAATGCATGATGTGACAAGTCCAACCCCCAGAGGGCGGAGCCAGCTTCCCCTCACCCTTGCGAGCTACACCAAGCTGGAGAGATTAGTAAACAAGGACCTCCCAAACATGGTCTCAGGGAAGTCTGCTGGACCTCTACTGCTGTCATGGCCACTGGAAGGTGTCAGCTTATCAAGGGAAATTTCTAGCCCCGTCTCCTGCTGTAATGGCCACGAGATAGTCTTAACAGGGTCTGCTAGCAGCTAGAACTGTTCGCACCGCGTCGGTCACCTACCATCTCCAGAAGGTCTCAACTATCGACATCCATAGTCAACTCCGGAGATCCCGCCAGCTACCAGAGGGCTTCAACTTCTTCGGTGACTTCCAGCTCCAGAGCCTTCCGGACATTAACACCACCCGCAACACCGTCAACAACCTACCCTACCCTGGTAACCTCCCTCCAGGCCATCCTACGGCGACGTTCCCTCTTAGTGCTAGCCACATATTATCCTTCAGCGCCCTTCTGGTGCTGCATACACAATTTAATTATGTTCCTTAAGAACACGTTCCTCTTTGGGGAATCATTTTTAATATTATAATTGTGGCTTCTTAAATTCATTTTACTCACAACACTTACACACATGTTGACTAATTGCTATCAGGTCGCCTTCGCCTGAGCTAGAATCAAACCCCTTTTATTTTTAAATTATTTAATTATATTATTATTACTAGGAGAGTGCGGCCCCGTATCTTTTAAGATTTTTATTAAGAGCAAACATAATTTATATAACACTTTTTGTTTCTATTAAGTAAAGAGTACCCTACTTGCAACCACCCCCCCAAAGACAGTTTTATAATATTCTACTTTATTTCGTACCAGCCTGTAAGGCTATAATTAATTATTCTACATTGAAGGAATAGCAGGCACCTCACTTAAAAGATCCCCTAATTCAGGCTTACACCTTTCACGATTAGTATCAAGTGATCAGAGTCCCTCCTTACTCCGCCTCACCACTGTGAAAGGCTGGGGATAGGAGAGAGGAGTGCACTGGCCACTGGACCCATGGTGAAACCTCACCTATGCACTACTACCCCACAGTGCCATCTACATCCTGTGTATTCCACACACCGCTGTAAAAAGCCAGGCAGGAATATCAGAACGTGCGAACCCAGTAGAGTAAAGTGTACAGCATCACGAGGCAGAATACGTGATACACCTGCTACTTCCCAAGCACAGTTGCATTAAGCATACTCATGCCATATTTATGCAAAGGTGGTTTCAAATATCGTAAAGAAATTGATGTACAGAACTTACTTAATGAATTCACGCAGACAGTAGCAATAAAAGTTGACACACCACCGCCTTCATTTGAAAAACCCACCAGATTGTTGGAAAAACCGCACAAGATAAATTTAATTATATGTAAATCAATAACAAGAAACCTTATTAGGATTAGATCCTATACTTGCGACTTATCCTCCAGACCAAATACCTTCCTGTAGCCTTGAATAATACCTGGGTACCACTCCCCCGCAGCCAGCGTCAGACACCTCCTTCTGCTAGCAACCAGACCACACAGCAGCGAGCATCTTGACTCGGCGTTGCGAAGTTGACGTGTCGACCCAGAGTTATGTTAACCATCCCTAACTTTGTGCCGACACGAATTCCTGCGATACCACAGTTATACACAGGCAAAGCTCCCTTACATAGTAATCAAACGTAATTAGTTTGATATTTTACAAATGTCCTTCGTGGCACTGACATCATGATGGTTTGCTTACTCTTCATTGGCTATACGGCAAACGACGCACATATCTACCTCTTGATACCAATTTGATTTGACGCGTGCCCAGCCATTGACTGTGTGGCACGGTCGTCGAGTTTTATTGCGCTAGACCAAGTGTGCGGTTATAGGTAGCTGACAGGAGATGTTAGTTAACCTGACTTACACTGAAGGTCTTTAGTCGGTTGGTGACGTGGGTTGGCTGACTAAGTGAAGCTGGTGCTAGTCCTTGATTTAGATTACGTTGTACTTCAAGTTCCAATCTGCTGACTCTTGACTCCAGAAGTTAGGATTGGCTAGTCCGTACCTAGCTTCAGTCCTGTATACTAGACCTCTCAGCACAGGGTGGTAGTCAGGACTGGTTCGGACGAGCGGTGGGAAATATTTACATATATCGTACCACGTGGACAGTCGAGACTGCCCGTAATCTCACTGAGGCGGCGCAGTCCCGTTCCGCCCCTCTTTCCTGCGTAGGAGGAGCTAAGGTATTTCGCTACTTGGCAGCTAGATGAGCAATCTTTTGTTCCCTACGCCATCGGTCATGCCTTATCTTGTAAGTCATAGAGTTTGGTTTATCGCTGAACAAGATACATCGTGCACTCCGGGTGAGAAACTATGCCCCTATAATTGTGAGTCTATTAGTTGATTCGCAGCACAAGCTCGGTAAGAGTCTCCACTGATCCCCCACTGTAGCGGGCAGATCAGAGATGTTGAGCCGTGTGGGCCACCAATACTACTACTGCATGTGATATCCAGCAAGGCCAGGCCGCAATACCCAGTCCAATATCACCTCCAGCACCTAGGTGCTCTGGTAGGTGATATAACCTAGGCTTGCTGTATCTCCTTGGTGGAAGGTATTCCTCTGTTCCTTCCCTCCAGCACCTAGGTGCTCTGGTAGGTGATATAACCTAGGCTTGCTGTCTCTCCTTGGTGGAAGGTATTCCTCTGTTCCTTCCCTCCAGCACCTAGGTGCTCTGGTAGGTGATATAACCTAGGCTTGCTGTCTCTCCTTGGTGGAAGGTATTCCTCTGTTCCTTCCCTCCAGCACCTAGGTGCTCTGGTAGGTGATATAACCTAGGCTTGCTGTCTCTCCTTGGTGGAAGGTATTCCTCTGTTCCTTCCCTCCAGCACCTAGGTGCTCTGGTAGGTGATATAACCTAGGCTTGCTGTCTCTCCTTGGTGGAAGGTATTCCTCTGTTCCTTCCCTCCAGCACCTAGGTGCTCTGGTAGGTGATATAACCTAGGCTTGCTGTCTCTCCTTGGTGGAAGGTATTCCTCTGTTCCTTCCCTCCAGCACCTGGCTGCTCGGGGTAGTGGGAAGTAAAAGGCGGCCGTCTAATGTGTGTGTTACCAGACTGGAGGACTCCAGACTACGTCCAGACTGAGGTTTCTGTCGCTAGTGCACATTGCAACTTATTCCCAGCAGACGAAGTAGATGTTACTCTAGAAACAAAATTGTTGTGATAGAGAACAAAGCTGTATTTATTGTGGACTCATAAATATAGTAACTCGTGCTGTCTCCTACCAAGCAGACAGAGTACTGAAGATAAATTATGTTAGCCAGGTGTAGGCGACCTGCTTCTAAGCTGGAGGGAAAACGAACTAGAAAACTGAATATTTAACTACTCAACCAAAGCTGTCTAATACGGGTGTCTCGAAGTGCCAGAAGAAGTTGAAGTAGCAAGGTATATTCGTGTTTGATGGGTGTTGAAGACGGATGTCATCGCAGAGGGTAGTCGCGATGGCTACTGAAGACTCGAGGTTTCGCTGGAGGCCCCAGCACTAAGGAGTGTTCAGAGTAACTCAAGAGAAGAATACAAATAACTACTGAAACCCTGTTGTGCACGAACCTATATAGTCTTAAGTCTAGGCTGCCGCGACGGGGTGTGGGGAAGGTGTGTGATGCCCTTCTGCCATGAGGTTGGTGTGGGAGGTAGGAACCCTCTCTTCAGCATTCTTGATTCGCTGATCTTCGGCAGAGCTCGGTCGCACCTGAAAGTTTGTAGGCACTCAGCACGGGGGAGGGGATAAGCGGCATGCTCGATTGTTACGTAACCTTGTAGCCACGTGTTAAGCCAATCAGTAGATTTAAGCAGCATGCAACACTGTGTATTAGTTTGCAGTAGAAAACTCTTATGTAGGTTGAAGTACGGGTATACTTCGCATAAAGAGCGAGGAGTCGTAATCGTAGTTTATTAGTAGTATAAGCATCACGTGCCAGTTTTTACATCAGAGCCCAGTGTTCGAATCCCAGAGTAGGCATGTGCAAGATCCAAACACACAGCATCTGTCCTAACGTGGCAAGGTCCACGCCCAGCTGGCAAACTAACTACACTCGCGTAGAATAAACCACAGACTTGTGTGTCAGGCTCCGACCCACGTCAAACTTATATTTTATGTGTAAGGTATTTTGTACTGTGTTTAATTTTAACTTCCACCCAGACAAGAGGCAGGTTGCACTGAGACAACCTCTCCACCACATTTCAAATTTCTCCCCTCAATAGTTTGCGTACTGGCCGCCTGATGAACTGTTTGCCGACCACCGCTCACCAAACTGCAGTGTGCCATTGCTCGCAGCCTGATGAAGCTAACCTAGCCAGCGAAATGTTGCACGATGCGCATATGTGTGGAAAATGCAGTCATCTGACTTTTGTTTATGTACATGCCCTGAGAGTACTTGTGCATTCTCTTTATTTTTTATAGTGTAATAAGTAAAGTAATGGTAATAGTTAAATAAAAATTTTTTACTAATGAAAGAATAGTACAATGATTTTGTGAAAACTATTTTATACACACAAATAAATAAAATTTTGATATAAACATGAAAACTCTTTTATGGCAGTTGAAAACTTCAGTGAATTTCTAAATGAGTGTAAGTTGTAGTTTTGTGGCGTCAGAGAATCAAAAGAGTGAAGAACTTCTACACAATCATTTCCAGTTCCCTTGCATATTCAATCACTTGCTCCGCCAATTCTTTGGACGGGAGCGTTTCATCTGTCTTCTTCTCCTCACTCCCAAAGTAATAGAAATTGTCCTTTCCTAGAGTCCAATTTTTCTGTAAAAAAGAAGGGTAATATATGATTATCATGATAAACTTGTGGAACTTTTAATGTTACTAAGATGAAAATGGTATAATAGGTTTAGAAACATAGTATCTGCTTTATTTTGTAAAAATATATCTCCTATGTGTTTCATGATTAATCAGTTTAGTACCATTTAAGTAACCTACACATCCTTCATACACCATGTACTCATCAACTATTCATTTTGAACACACAGACTGCAAATACACATAATTGTTGGTAGCACACATGGCACTATACAATGTCCAGCCAAAAAAACCACCATGCATCCTCATGGAAAATGTGAGTGAGTATGTGAAGAGATTTTGGCGGCTCTTAACTTCGAGATCTTGAGAGCCATATGGGGATTGAACCCTTGGAAAATAAGTTTGTTCGACTCACTCTCTCCCTCCCCCTGCCACCCTCACTCCATTTGTGTGTGTGTGTTTTGTGTACGTGTGTATCTGCAGATACTACCCTGTGAGTACATATGTTTTATATATAATTTTGATGTGTGCCCGGATAAGCTACCAGGCATCGTGATCGAGGATTTTGTCCGCTAGACCAAAAGCAGGGTGGTCTAGGTTAATAGACGGCAAGAGACAAGGGATGTTGGCTAGCACATACTTATTATTGCTTCTTGGGTGCTGTGGTCGTAGTGGGTTTTTACCCAGACGTAGCGAGCTTGACCTACGCCGAACTGGTGATTCCACAAAGTGAACTTTGTTTGTCAGAAGTGGATGTTATCCCAGCTGAATCTTGTAGCAGTGCCGGTTAACAGTCCTTTCACCGCGGGATGGCACGAGGGATGAATTCGTATACACGGAGATACAGGAGCAGTCGATACTGACTCGTTCCTGAGTTGGGCGGCATGGTCCCGTTCCATCTGTCACTCCGGAGTGGGTTGAGGAAGTGCACTCAACTGTCTGGCAGCAAGGAACGCTGCGTTTCGTTCCCTACGTTTACAACCGTGCCTATGGTCGTAAGGCATCGAGTCTCTGCACACAGTATGCTACGTACACCTTGACGTGAACAAACTAAACACAGTTTACAGCATCAGTCTGGTTTTAACTTGCTGACCAGGCTCTGTTAAGTCTCCACTGATCCCCCACACATGCGGGCTGATCAGAGACCGGGAGCTGTATGGGTCACCATTGCCGGCCACTGGATGTGCGTCCACACAGGAATGGACGGTAGATATCAAGCCACAGATATCCCAGCACTAACAATACTGTGGGATAAATTAATAACTCGAGACTGTCGCTTCTCTCTGGGTGAAGGTGTTAGTAGTGGTTGTGGCTCCTCTGTTCCTCTCCGCCTGCACTGGTACAGTGCTGTGGCAGTTGGAAAGCAACAGATGGCCGTCTAATGTGTGTAGAAAATATGACGGACCTTTGAAGGGTGCCCGTTGTTGAAGTTAATTCGGCTATGTCAATTACCCCATTCTCGTCAGTAGTGTACGTAGCAACCTGTGTATAACAGGCAAACAGACAGATACTCTAAGAAATGACAGCTGTAAGGTAGGAAACAAATGTATGTTTATAAACGGTCCAATATACATGCGATGCATGCTACCTCCTACCAGGTAATTGAGTGCTGAAGGTTACTACGTTGGCCAGGTGTAGGCAACCTGGTTCTAATGGAAAAGCGGGGAAGAAATATCTAAACAAGAAAAGATACAATGATTCTAAACTGGTCTAAGAAAGGTGTCTTCAGGAGACAAAGTGAATTTGAAATTGTTCGTGAGCGTGTTCGCTGGTCGACGTTCATCGACAGTGAAGTAGCCGCACGGGACGTACTTAATGCTTCGAAGTTCTCTAGAGGTCCAAGTACTGAGCAGTGCCGCGGAAAATCACGAGAGAAGAACGAGAACGACTCTTGAGCTCGTCAGCGTCCGGACTTATATAGTGCAAGCTTGTAGGCTGCTGATGCGGGGTGCGGGTGAGTTGTGATGTCCTCCGGCCCTGGTTGGCGTGGAAATACTCTGGTCATAATTTCTACTTCGTGCCTCGTCAATTGTGCTCGGCCTTGCCCGAGGTCTGGGAGGCTTGTAGGCTCTCAGCGCATTTTAGGGGGGGGGGGGGGGGGGTGCCGGCCGGGTTGCGTATCCTTCAGGTGAAGAGAATACGCTTATAACTTCCTGCTGCCTGTAGGGTAGGCAACATGACATGACTGTAGTGGTGGAAGAGATACTCTTGGCGTTGAGTCGTAATCATATTAGATTAGATGTATAAGCAGCACGCGTCAATTTTAATAATGTAATTACTAGCATAGTAGACTACGTCCACCGTATCTTACAGTTTTACATTTGTTTAATCTCTGGAACATTTGTCTAATATAATTTCATAAATTTAAAATGTTATTGTTGCAATTATGTAAAGTTTTGTTTCCTTTACTAATGTACAGTATTTCCAAACAATTAAAAAACAGTTTACTTTCAACTTCTAATGTTAGCCAATAGATATGGAAGAAACAAAACAACCACAAAAAAATTTTCACAAAACTTTTTTTGGGGTGGCGTGAATAGGAGAATTTTTACAAAGAATAAAAAGGAAACTATAGGGTCTTCCCGTTTATCCAAAAAATTACGATCCCAAACCACCCTAACTTACTGCTCATTCTTTCAATTAAGCGATTTCATTAAAAATTCTATAAAAAAATTGAGATTGGGTTTAAATCTTGTAGATACACTCATACTACCAATACAAACTAAACAGATAAATGGTGATCATATTAGGTTCTTTACTAAGAACTATATAAATATAGTAAAACCCTAGTTTTAAAATTTTTTATTTCATGTTTAGCAATTTAATTTCCTTGAGTTACAAAACTAGTCAACTAAAACTAACTGACAACAGCGGAAGGTCCTCACCTTGGCACCATACGCCTTTATGGCTGCCTGGTTCGGTAAATTGAGCATTCTGGCCGCCTCAGTGAGAGAAATTTTCTCGTATGCTTTCTCGAGGCAAGCAGCAATCTCGTCCCTCACTGTGTCCAGCAAGATGTCTATGAAGAAGTTGTAACTCTCTGCTGGAACATTTCCTTTCGCAAGGAATATCTGCAAACAAAAACCTTCAGCAAAAGTGTCTTAACATCAAATATTCTATACAGCTATTAATTACCACTACTTTTCACCTGACACTTTTTTTATGGTTATACGATTATTCAGTACAACAAAACGAAAACAAAAAAATTACAACTTCAATTTTTGTTTCAGTATAATACTTTGGTTGTCTGAAGTTGTAGCGAAACAAAAGTCCTCAATTTTGATGTTTATTCAAGCATTTAATAATGTTCATTTAGTGCATCAACAAACAAAATTGTGTCTGAAAATCATCATGTTCGTTTTCATTATTTTATAACTAATATAACTACATAAAACAGAAATTTAAATACAGGCAAGAATCCTTGTGGTGAATACTTACTCCATATCCTCAATTGTTTTGTTTAGTTTTGTAACAAATTTATTATAATAAATAACTAGTTAAGGTGTTATAAAATTTGTTAAACTTTCATTAAAAGTGAGCTCTTAAAATATTATTTTTCATTTTCGTTTCACTTCGACAAAAATTCCGAACATATTTCGAATTTTCATTTTTTGAGAAAAAATTTGCATTCCCACAACCCAAACTTTTTACTTTACTCGAATATCAGTTGCATTTGTTGTCAGCTGCTGGCTTACCAGGCCTGTCACAGGAAGACAAAGGAAAAGGGCGGAACAGATAAAGGCAAAGACTGGAGCAATACCAAAGGAATTAAGGAATGCTCAAGTATGTTTCTGTACCTTGTTTTCGCAACTTTCAACAAATATGAACACATTCCAAAATTAAGGTTATTTATACTATGCAATACCCTAAACTAATTTTCATCACATAAATTATTACATCAGTACCTCAAAATAAAATAAAAATTGTGTAGTACATTCAAATCTTATTCATATGGCACCTGGTTCATATGGACATCTTGTTCATAAGGAGATTTTTCAGGAACTGTGAAGAGGATAAAAAAAGGGGGGATTAAATAATTTGAAAAACAAAAAAACTCAAGCAAAACTCAAATAAACAAAGCTGTAGCTGTAACAAACAATGTTCTAAACCGATACGGGTTCCATGGACTCCTTCACTGCATGATGAGTCACACCGATAAATAATATTTACTGCCGCATGCAGCACGGAGCTAGGTTGTTAAGGTGGCTGTCTGCCTGGTTCAAGGAATTTTGTACGTCTGATGTCTAAAAGTATAGGAGCGCTAGTAGCGACCGAGACACATGCATCAACTCTCTCATCGCCTTCGCCTCTACATGCACAGCACTGAACTTGTGTGCAGTCTTGCGATTGGTAACGTGCCTCTATGAGACTTTTAGCGAAGACGCTACCATTTTATGATGTAATAATAAAAATAAAGGTTTGATGCAAGTTCTTATTCCTTTTTTTTAAATGTTTTTTACTGGAAAGTTCTTACCTAAAAATGACTAGGAAAACATCCGTTTGAGCCATTTCCACCATCACAAAAAAAGAGAGAGAGAGAGAGGGGGAGAGAGGGAGAGGGAGAGGGAGAGAGGGAGAGGGGGGGAGAGAGAGAGAGAGAGGGAGAGGGAGAGAGAGAGAGGGAGAGAGAGGGGAGAGAGAGGGGAGAGAGAAGAGGGGGGAGAGAGAAGAGGGGGGAGAGAGAAGAGGGGGGAGAGAGAAGAGGGGGGAGAGAGAAGAGAGGAGGAGAAAGGGTGGAAGAGGGGGAGGGAGAGGGGGATAGAGTGAGTGAGAGAGTGAGTGAGAGAGTGAGAGAGAACATATGTGCTTTTTTCTTTTGCTAGGCAAAAGCTTCCCCTCTTGAAGGCATGTAAGGGGAGGACAAAAGGTGCGTGACAGAGATACAGAAAGAGGGGTAAGAGAAAGCTGATGCTAGGTCGCCATGCTGGTTGCTAGGTAACCACTTCCCCTCTCATCAGGCATGTAAGGGGAGGTCGCAAGCCACACTCCCACCACGCCGCAGGCATGTAAGGGGAGGTCGCATGCCACACTCCCACCACGCCGCAGGCATGTAAGGGGAGGTCGCATGCCACACTCCCACCACGCCGCAGGCATGTAAGGGGAGGTCGCATGCCACACTCCCACCACGCTACAGGCATGTAAGGGGAGGTCGCATGCCACACTCCCACCACGCCGCAGGCATGTAAGGGGAGGTCACAAGCCACACTCCCACCACGCCGCAGGCATGTAAGGGGAGGTCGCAAGCCACACTCCCACCACGCCGCAGGCATGTAAGGGGAGGTCGCAAGACACACTCCCACCACGCCGCAGGCATGTAAGGGGAGGGCACAAGCCACACTCCCACCACGCCGCAGACATTTAAGGGGAGGTCGCATACCACACTCCCACCACGCCGCAGGCATGTAAGGGGAGGTCGCAAGCCACACTCCCACCACGCCGCAGGCATGTAAGGGGAGGTCGCATGCCACACTCCCACCACGCCGCAGGCATGTAAGGGGAGGTCACAAGCCACACTCCCACCACGCCGCAGACATTTAAGGGGAGGTCGCATACCACACTCCCACCACGCCGCAGACATTTAAGGGGAGGTCGCATACCACACTCCCACCACGCCGCAGGCATGTAAGGGGAGGTCGCAAGCCACACTCCCACCACGCCGCAGGCATGTAAGGGGAGGTCGCAAGCCACACTCCCACCACGCCGCAGGCATGTAAGGGGAGGTCGCAAGCCACACTCCCACCACGCCGCAGGCATGTAAGGGGAGGTCGCAAGCCACACTCCCACCACGCCGCAGGCATGTAAGGGGAGGTCGCATGCCACACTCCCACCACGCCGCAGACATTTAAGGGGAGGTCGCATGCCACACTCCCACCATGCCGCAGGCATGTAAGGGGAGGTCGCAAGCCACACTCCCACCACGCCGCAGGCATGTAAGGGGAGGTCGCAAGCCACACTCCCACCACGCCGCAGGCATGTAAGGGGAGGTCGCATGCCACACTCCCACCACGCCGCAGGCATGTTGGAAAGACAGACAACGTACCGCAGAGCAGTGATAAACAGTGGTGCACGTGACGTATTTCACATCCAGTTAGTAGATGTTTGCATAAACAACCAGCTTAAAAACGATTGTTGCGGGAAAGCTCAGATGAGGTGACCGAAATATAATTTAGCTGATGCAACATCTGATAAATGATACAAGACATTAGCTTTATCATTATTTAGTATATAGGAGTTTTGCCGGGACCACTGGAAAATAACTGTGGATACGGTTTATCAGTACATGCAACTTTGTTCGAAAGTCGACTGTAGTGAGACCTAACCACTAGCCAAAACAATCAAGGAAAGGAATCACTTACAAGTGAAATAAAGATGGTTGGGCCGGGGTGGAATGCTAGCATGTGAGGATCATGGACAGGGGCTCCCACCTTGTTGTAGCTGCCCTCCATGAGGTACTGCTCAAGGGAGAGAGGGTGGCGCACATACACGTTGCTCTGTATCTGGTCAGCAGGCAGCAGCTCCAGCTCTGTGTGGAACTCCGCCACTCTGTTCTGCGACAGCAGGAATAGCAGGTTCAGCCCCAGCAGTTGGTACTTGTACGATGACTCGCTCAGCTTGTCCCTACACATTCACACAGTGCAACTCTGCTACCACTCCACAGACAACAACACAGCTGTTTGGTACTTCAACACTAGGCCTGATGTAAACTAACTATGAAGGCGCTGAGTTTGTGAAATGTTCATTTTTATGGGATTAAGGGCAAACATGTAATTAAAAGCTTATTACTTGAAGCCCAGCATAAACACAGTCTGTTATCAGATATTAACACAAAATATTTTACAAAATATGATATATATTATGTAAATACTAAATGTTAACTGTAAAATATAAAGCAATTTACCGGTAATGTCATAGAGTATTATTTTTAATAATACTGTGAATAGTTAAACTTACAATATTTTCTTGTTAAAAAAATGCCTATATTTGTGAAAAATAGTCCTTTTATGAAAAAAAAAAAAAAAAACCCCTTAAACACATGTCATTTGATCCGCACAGCCTATAAAGCTATCAAGATTTAAGGAATGTTGAGTTACAGAGTGTCAAGCTTCTGAAGTTCTGTTGTATAAAATTTCGAGCTACGAGGCATTCGGTAAACCCCCCCCCAAAAAAAAAAAAACATAACAGCAGAACCTTGTTTACAACATTTTGAAAGTAGCAAGTCCTGTAATTAAGTATATATGGCTCATCTTATCGACCATGAGGTCATTATAATTGGAGCAAGTTGCTAGGAGAAGCTGGAACAAGGAAGAACTCAGCTATGGCCTGTAGTACAGAACAATCCTGGCATTTGCTTGCGAGGAGTGATTTGGTGGTAAAGTCATGGAAAACTAAAATCAGAATGGCTGAACCAGGAGTTGAACGCAGCTACTTCCAAATTGAGTACAAAGGTGCACCTCCTCGCTTGGTACATCGTTAAATAAAATATGTACACAAAAACTTATTAAAGTACATTTCAAGCAAAATAAATTCCAACATAACAGATTATTCTGTATAGAGCCAGTCAATAAATTTATTTAAACAATTTTTGTAGTTTATACACACTTGAAAAACTCATTAATACATAAATACTGAGAAAAAAAAACACATTGCAAACATAAAATATAAAAGTAGGCTCATTAAAAATATAAGTATAAAATTACTAATAAATAAATGTTAACATATTGTTACCTTCTCAGTGAACCGTGAAATAAAGCACACTGATTTTTAGTAAGTATACCAAGTAATAATCTCTACAAATAATATAATCAATCCCCCCGTTGTAAAGCAGGAAGCTTTACCTAGCAGCTAACTTTAAACTCTTCATAAATAATGACCAACTAAGATGCGTGTTAATTCAAATGCAGCATTATAATCGTCTCAGATATGTTTTAGCTGTGCTTTAAAGTAATACTATGCATACACAATTCATCCTTGTGAATGCAGTATACAAATCTTTAAAAAGATCACTCTTCTGTGGCATGATTTACTCGCAGCCATGGAAGATGTAATATACTTACATGCCTAGTAGAACATTCTCCTTGTTTGGTTTAAGTAACATATATATTTTTTGGAATTTCTGGAATAATTTACAAATGTTAATAAAAATCATAAGAGAGCTTAATGGGAAATTTTGTCAGAAGAATAGGAAAGGTTGGCAGGTATGAACCTGACATCCACAAAATGCACACACGACAAATTACACAAAGCTAAGATTTTAAACAAGTACTGTAATAATTTTTCATTTCATATGACACCCAACAAAACAATCCATACTACAAAATTAATACAAATTATAGAATCCAAAAATATATTAGTATATACTATCTGTTATAGTTTTCATGCAGTGCGAATACAATACTGGCAGAGACATCGCTACCAACTTACTTGTAATCAAGGTAATAACACTTCAATTGTGCCATGTATCGTTCAAACGAGGGGATGTCTTTCACAGTTATACTCCATTGTGCTCCAATCTCCAACACATCCCCTGGAATGACACACAAGTACGTCTCATGTACTAACTAAACAAACTTTCATGCCCAACACTTGTTCTACACAAAATGTAACAAACTACAGCAATCTACTTCTCATCTAGAAATCACAATTTTTTTTCAATTACAAGATTTTACATAATGTCGCAACATTGAATGAGGCACAATATACTAATTCCTATTTTACACAACATTTCAAATTTCCTGCATTCTACATATAGGGCCTCTTTATTATTTCATATTTTTTGATTATGTTATATTACACAAAAATATTTTCCTATTGAGACTCTCATGTTATAAAAAAAATTTTTTGTATGTTATACATTGAAAAATAAAAATATGGGGTACAAATTAATTCATTGGAGAACAAAAATTTCAGGATAAATAAATGGGATTAGAAGGTGCCTAATATGACATACATAATTGTATCTCTCTTTACATAATTTTTATTTACATACAGACGAGACAAAAAGTTAGATTCACCCCACTTGACTTAATTTAGTTTATGTTTATTTAAGACTAAGAATTGGCATACAAATAAAAAGAACATATTAACATTCCTAGTAACTACAAGTTTACACTTGCCTGACCCATGAATAAAGTAATGTGGGACATAGAGTATTGATGCCGGCTAACAGCCAGCGGCAGTCAGACCATGCCGGCGGCAGTCACTGCTCACGTGACATACGTGGGTAAGCACATGCGCGCAGTCGCCACAACCACGGACTTTCCAAAACGGGATAAGAGATTTTCAGTACCACGTATGTTTATTTTCAGGCCAAAAAGTGTTCTAAAAGTGTAGTATGTCTTTCCTTAAAATATTGTACAATGTTACTTCAAATTCAAAAGGCTCGGTGCGCGAAGAAAAAGGACATTAATATATTACGGCGTAAACACCTACAAAGAACAGTCACCGAACACCAATTTTTAACTATTTAAATAGTTCTTATTATTATGTATTTCACTCTCTTGTGTGCCATTTATTTTCCATAATAAAAGTTTTACTCTGCATGCATAGCACTTCCGCTTGCATGAACCCTGTAGGCAGCCATGGTAGGTCCACGCGACCCCTGCCTTTGAACAATCTCCTAGGAGACCTGGCGAGGCAAGACGCTTTCACGTACGCACATCGTATTTTTGGACTGAGTTAGATTTCCGTAGTTCACTTTAGTTTACTGATTAGCCTTTGCTTTGTGTACGTTTTGCCAGACATCCTCAGCATAGAGCTTCCGCTTAAATCAATATTTTGCAGCCATTGTGGCCTTTTCAACTTAAATTGAGAGGATGAAAGATGTCAGAGAGGCCATGCGGCCTGCGCAACTTATGAATCAGGCACCATCCGCCTATGTTAAAGGCTTTTGATAATAATTTCTGCATAATTACTGCATGCAATATTAAGGGTAATCATTATATGTATGAAATTTTTAGGGTTTTGTCATGTTGAATTGTGTTACAGGCACATCATTTGCGACCACGTGGTTAACAGCCGCCAAGTCCATATCTGAGCCATTCTTGCACTTAAAGTGTTCTTTATTGTAATTTTATGTGCACCATAATTTTCTCAGGGTAAGATGTATTGTTTCATTTAAGGGTTCTTGTAATTTTTCCATGATAGATACTGTCTTGTAAACGACCAAGCGGTCTTTGCACATGTTTGATTTACCCGCCATCAGGTATGGTTGAATCACAAGGGGAATAATTTTTCTAACACCGCTACCACTTTGTCTGGTAATGATTTATCGTTTTTCACTAAACTATTGCGATTACATCTGCACCACGTGATCATCTACGCACCTTATCCAACGGCATCCGCGCCATTTAAGAATGCTTTCACGCGGTTCATTGTAACTGTTCATATCGTGCCCCATGTTTTGTACAGTGGCATTATTTTCATCCTAGCCTACTAAGTGTATAGAAAGTCGCCACACATCACGTGGTTAGGACGAGAATGCATTAGTGATGCAGGTAATCACACGTGTTAGTGTTCATTGTAATTCTCCGTGTCCCGCCTCCAGGAAAACTCTGCAGTCCACAGTAGCGGCTGTAGTCCCCTTTCCTTGTGGAGACTGTGTTTTCAAACACTACGGAGGAATCATCCATCTAGCAGTGCGCTAGTTGAGTTACGAGTTAGGGGAATCACACACTGGAGTCAGCTAGACATGCCCGAGGTTAATCATAATTCATTTTTGGCACAATGTGTATTTCATGGTGAATAAAAGCAAAATAACTCAGTGTAAACTTATGTCTTTCTATAGCGTTGAAACCCCGCAAACTGCTACTTTTTACAGAGTTTTCATAAATGTTTAGTAATGTAAAGTGCTTTGTAAAGATGTTCAGGTGAGAGAGACACACAGAACCTACAGCATCCCTGAGAACCCTGAGTCTTAAAAGTGCGGTGTCTGGGAAACACCGCTGGCAGAAGACCAGAAAAGTATATAGTACACATGGCTGTAAAATATGCTCAAACACTAACAATAATACTGTCACACACTGGCCCTCCTCCTCTCCCTGTACCAGAAGTGTTCCCGCCCCTCTCCAGCCCTAGGTAGACGCCTGCTACATCATCACACAGGCAGAGGGATGACTGACAGCTGACCTGAACTGGCACTCCTTGCAGGAGGTGTCGGCAGCTGTGGCCTACTATGCGAAGAATGTTCTCAGCTATGACACCAACACTATAAACACTGGCGTGGCTGGAGGGTCAAGTCTGTGATAGGCAACTGGCAAAGTGCAGCAAACAGTGGCAGACGAACGTGTAGAGCGGCTACGGATGACGTGCTGTAGAGGGCGAGTTACTAGACAAAGCAGACTGTGGATCTGTATGGGAATATTCAGCGTGTTCTAGACCGAAAAGACTGGTGATATTTGGATTCAAAGAAAGGTTGGACAGAATGGAGTCAAGTAATACAGACTTGATTGTAAATATCAGATCAAATAAATAGTTTTAATAGCAATTAAGTAGGTGTTGGAATACTGTTTATAAAGATTGACTTCAAGTGTTTGATGGTGGTGTTAAGGACATGCCTTACCAGAGGTTACCCAATATTTATTTAAAGATTGACTTCAAGTGTTTGATGGTGGTGTTGTTAAGGACATGCCTTACCTGAGGTTACCCAATATTTATTTAAAGATTGACTTCAAGTGTTTGATGGTGGTGTTGTTAAGGACATGCCTTACCTGAGGTTACCCAATATTTATTTAAAGATTGACTTCAAGTGTTTGATGGTGTTGTTAAAGACATGGCTTACCAGAGGTTACCCAATATTTATTTAAAGATTGACTTCAAGTGTTTGATGGTGTTGTTAAGGACATGGCTTACCAGAGGTTACCCAATATTTATTTAAAGATTGACTTCAAGTGTTTGATGGTGTTGTTAAGGACATGCCTTACCAGAGGTTACCCAATATTTATTTAAAGATTGACTTCAAGTGTTTGATGGTGGTGTTGTTAAGGACATGGCTTACCAGAGGTTACCCAATATTTATTTAAAGATTGACTTCAAGTGTTTGATGGTGGTGTTAAGGACATGCCTTACCAGAGGTTACCCAATATTTATTTAAAGATTGACTTCAAGTGTTTGATGGTGTTGTTAAGGACATGCCTTACCAGAGGTTACCCAATATTTATTTAAAATTTCTTTTGCTTAATTAGCATACTAAAATATCTTTTCATTTACATACATTGTTGATTACCATTTCTCAATAGTAATATTTGCATATGTGATATAAATATTAATATTAATTTATTTCAATGGAAAGTGAAACGAACAGTTTTTCATAAACAGTACTCAAGGTTAGTGCAGAGGTGGGATAAAGAAAACATCTATGACATTCATGCACGGAAGACATGTTTGTCTTAGGTGTTTGTGTGGAACTTTCGAACAATGCATTACAGAGTTCTGTTAAAAAGGAATATTTTGACATGAAGGCAAGGGAATGTTTGAGAAGGGGAGTTGTTCGAATGGAGCCAGAGAAGGACGACCTGTTCGACACAGAGCCGATGCAAGGGACAAATAGTATCGCCCTAGGATCTGCAGGAGGCCTGATCCGGTGTCGCAGAAGCGCAGTACGACATTCTACTTGTGGAGCAAGCAGAGTTGGGAAATGGTATCCTAATTAAGCGAGGATATCACTGCTGACAGTTCGTCATAGTCCAGCTGTCATCTCCATTATTACGATCATCTCCAAGTAAGATCTGCATTAATGTCAGTTAATCCTGCTGTCATTCATTTGTCGAGACTTGCCTACCAACTGATTTTATTTAATTTAATTCATTTAATTCAACATCAGAAAACTATTAATCTGAAAATTCTTCAAGACTTCTACATTAATATGGAACAATAACATGAACTTTCACAAACTTTCAAAAGACATCATTAATTGCATATTTAGAAGATGTCTTTCCTAATTAATTAACAGCACATCCCAGAGGTACGAGTGTACGGAGTTTCCCCTGCACTACTTACTGCAAGCTAACCTGGAGCATTTTAGTGATTGTGAAACACACAAGAGACTAACTGAATTACTTGCCAATCAATATTAAGCAAAGCTTCACTATCGTTTGAACATTAATAGTATTTGTTAGATAATATTACATTCGTTCAATTCTAAAGTTACATTAATAATAAAAGTTGTTTTCAGTGTTCTAGCATAGTCTGATTATTTATTTATCAAAGAAATGATAATTGCAGTGTTTTGTTGTGTTACGTTTGATTTTACAGAAGTGCTAGTAAAATCCAATTGAATAATCTTATTTGTTGAATGTTATTTTAATGTTTTCTGCAATCTTAATCAGAGTCATATTTTATTCTAGGTTTGACATGAAATATTCAAAAGGGGATTATATTTAATTGTTCTTCTGTTGTCCAAGCATATTATCGCACTGACACGATAATTACTGAAAATGCCCATCATTGAAAGTAATTCATTCATATTTTGTCCTTGTGTTATCCATCATCACACACATAATTGTCATCAATTTCCCCCCCCCCCCCCCGCCACACTATTACAGTGTTAATTTTCATGAGCGACGAACAATAATGTAAATATCAGTTATAAGAAGGCCAATAAAAATTTTGTTTTTTATTGTTCATAAATAAATTAGAACATTATTTGTAGTTTTATTTAATTAAGACACCCATCATTTAATGAATCTGGCAATGCCCAGAGACAGTCACAAATTGTAACAACATACTTACTGGCAATGAGGAGTTCTTGTTGAGAAGCAGACGCATTGGACGTTGGAAGGAACATCAAGTTTGTAAGGCCCACCTGGAAGGGACACAAACTAAAGTAAAGTAACATATTTATTATAATGAGGTATCAAGAAACATACTACACAGCCCATATTCTAGATAGTAACATTTTCCCTTGATATTTCAATGACATATCCCACACACAGGTAACTTCTGAAAAATGTAGTAATATCAACAGCTCTAACAGGGGCATTCATACACATTTCTGTTTGTGGTACCACAAACAGAGGAGACTGTCTCTCAAATATCTCATATACCGAGCTTGAATTCATGTACAAAGATTGCGTGCGAGTCCCTCTTTTGCGAGGTATTTGAGAGAGTGATGATTTTCTGAGCCCCGTGTGCAAGGCTAAAAATGCAAAGCACATTTACAGCAGTTTAAACTAAAATGGATCCACCAAAGAGCACAGGCATTGTAAAATAATGTGTACGATACTAACATCTGTATTAATGAAAACTGAAACAAATGTGCTTATGGAATATGAAACATTTCACAATTTCTTCTGCATATTCTGCCAAAGCATTATTCTATCTACTGTGACATTAAATTATAAAATGGATATAAAAAAACATGAAAACACACTCAGCAATAATGAAAAAATATGAATAGTTATTGGAACATTTAGAAGATTATTGATGGAAATATTGCTAGGCTAGTTCAATGTGATTGGTAGTCCTGTGAGTATGATAGCATGCCTTTGATAGTTTAATGCATTTTCAAACTCTGAACCAGAAAGATATATTTTTTTATTAATTTTTAATATTATATTCATTAACGCTCAAACATTACGGAACATTTTATTATTTTCCTCCAAAACACTTCATTAGCTGCCCAAACCATGAAAATTAATTAGAGATTTAAAGATAGTTCCATGGAATTGGTGAAAGGTTCCTTCCTACAAAAAATAAGTTGGCGACTCTTAAACAAAAAAAAAAAGTATGACACTAGTTCTATTGCTACCTTCGCCGAGATTATATTAAACATACTTACTTACTTGGTGGTCATTAAAGATATGACGTAAGCTGCAACCAACCACAATAAGATGACAAAGTTACACATGCATGTATATGTAATATTGTACATAATTCATCAGTTATTGAGGTAGGTGTTTTTAATTCTTCTGTATTATTTTCCACCCCTCCATTTGTGCAAGTGAAGAACAGTACATCATAACACTAAAATAATTGTATCCCAATAATGCAAGGTGTTCAATTGTAACCAACATACAAATATCTGTCTGAACGTTTAATAATATCGCAGTTTGTGAGTGCCGAATGTGAGTCACATCTCCTTCATTAAAGTGACTATACATACCAGCCTATGTTATAAGCACAAACGTGCGTCAAATTGTCATGATATTCAGACAGGATGTCCACTGAAATTCCATTTTGGATTTTCTTGACTTTTCCCTGTTTCCCAGGCAGTCTCTTACCATTTTCCCTGACCTATTTACAGGAATACTGAATGAAACCTTCCAATACTATATTATTTTACTACTGACAGAAAAAATATGCCACCAGTAAAGTTGAATTAAACTACACAGCAATAGGTGAAGCCAACATTTGATTAAGACTATCAATATTTCTTACAACACACTGTATTGACTTCACATGAATGTCCATTACAAACATACAAATACGTTAATTACATTAACGTAATCAACCATATAAAATTAGAATCAGCTATTTTCTTTTGTATGTGTGACACCGGTAGTTCAATAACTATTACCATGACCATACATGCTGCTGTGGTGACAATTCATAACTGATGGTTTATGTCTACGCACACGTGTTTGCACGCATGTCACCCACCCGCTGCCCAAAGACTAACTTCTAAGCACCCCAACCAAATTTTACATAAACCCGTACCCTTACAGCCCTTAGTAAAGGCATGCGACATACTCATCGTGCTTACTTTCAAAATGGCACCCATTAAAAAGATTGTGCTCATATGTCTCAGACACCCGTTACACTAACATAAATAAGATGTTGTACAGTGGCAGTGTATTATGAAAGCATTTAATTTAGAGATGGACATTATTGTTGAGCTGACATAGTTTAGGATAGCAATACATGAAAAACTAAAACCTTTAGGTTATATTTCGAAAACCACTCAACCAATTCTCGTCAAATTAGGGCAAGTAAACAACACAATGGTAGGCCATCAAAACGTAAGCAATTCAATTTGATAAATTACTTATTTTTAATATGGTGCCCAAAAAATATTTTAAGTTTATTTGGTAACTACCACAACTCTCCAACCAAATTTTGTATGTTGAAAATATCTACCACAAGCATAATATATGCCAACATACAACCACTTTCGTCCACAATTTTGTACGACACTATCGCAAGAATAAATATAGTTTTTATGTCGTCTCCCAGGGAACGAATGACCGATTCCTATCAAATTTGACTGACAAGAAATACTGCAGCAAGTAAAGTAAACTGGCATGTTTTTTTGAGTATGTCAGGCACTTATTTCCAACATCGCTACAAAAATATCAATTTTAACTTATTATCCTATATTATTTGAAATTATGTAATCAATTTTAAGCTGGCAGTATCTATTACAACTATCAAATTTGCCCACACAAAATCTCTTTTGTCTGCCATTTTATAATATAGCATCACATGACAATTTAAAATTTTTGATATACCTCTGCGGAAAAACCAACTGATTCCCACCAAATTTAGCAAAGAAGTACCACTACACGGGACATGTAAATTTATATGTTTTGTAAGGGTCAATAAGTAATTATCAAAATGGTGGTCACATGACCATTTTACATTGGTAGGCCCACGTTATATGTATGAAGCTATAAAAAACAAATTTCAGCTTAACATTGTGCAGACTCTATTATAACCATTAAATATATCCATACAGAGCCTCAATTTCCCACCATTTTGTAAGATAGCCCCACATCAAAAATTTAAGTTCTTATGTCAAATCTCGGGAAGCAATAAACTTACTCTGCCAAATTTGGTGAACAAGATGAACTGTGGTGAGCCACATTAGGTAGTAGGAGCCCACTCAGGTAAGTAGCTACAACAACATATTACCTAACTGCGCTATCTCAACAAAACTATGTACCAATTTTAACTTATCTTTGTATACTGCAGATGACAGTCATCAAATATTATGATACATAACATATATATGTATATACATACACTCGCAATTAGGCTACTGCCCGGTGGCGAGCTCTCTCACCTCTCCTTCATCCACCCAACTCATTTTCCACTCCCTTCCTGAATTTACCAACCCCTCTCACAAATACCAATTCCTCCCTGAACACATTCCACTGCCTCACAAGCCTACCCTGCTCCGTTCTCCTCCACACCCTCTGAAGCTTCTCACTGTTGTTTCCTCTTCCTCTAAACACCCTCTTACTTAGCTTGCAGTGTAGCCCTCCCCATCCTCCCTCTTCATTCATCATCCTGTACATCCTGACTAACCGTTCAACTTTCCTCCTGTCCCATAATGAGCTCTACCCCATTTCTTTCATCATCACTGATGGCCTATAGTTCCCTTCTTCCTCACCATCCTGCCCCTGCCTTCTCCACCTACCCTTCACCCATCTTGCTGCCTTTCTCTGCACCTTTTCCAGTTCTCGCACCTCCACCTCCACATACGGGTCCCATACTGCTGCAGCATATTCTAACATTGGCAGTACCATTGTGCCATACACCTTCTCCTTCACCTCACAGCTGACTCCATTCAGCACCCTTCCCAGCATACCCAGAGCCCTTCTTCCCTTTGCAACCACACTCTCTACCTGTTTTTTCCCACCTGAGGTCTCCCTACAGTACAATCCCTAGATACTTATATTCTGCTGCTTCTTCTATCTCTTGTCCCTCCCATCTGTACATGTCCCTGCTTATCATCTTCTTCCTTGTGAACCTCACTACCTTAGTTTTCCTTACATTTATCTTCATTTTATTTTTTCTGGTCCACAACCATATCTTATCAATATCTGCCTGCAAATTTCCGCACCCCTCTCCCACCTCAGCATATACAACACAATCGTCTGCAAACAATCTGATTTTTCCTCTAATCCCCAAACCCATGTCATTTACCATTATGGTAAATAACAAAGGACCCAGCACGCTTCCCTGTGGTACCCCTGACGTAACCTCCTCTTCCTTCAATATTGCCTCCCCCACTTTCACCCTCTGCCTTCGCCCCCTGAGAAAGTCCCCTATCCATTCCAATACCCTCCTGTCTGGTATCAGCGCCTCCACTTTCCTCATCAACGTCCCATGGGGCACCTTATCAAATGCCTTCTCAAAATCTATGAAGCAGGCATCCACCTGCTTCTCCTCATCAACTACCTGCACCAGATCTTCTAATAACCCAGCCAGCTGAGTCTCACATGAGTAACCCCTCCTGAAACCATGCTGGGACTCCTCCAACCAATTCCTATTGTTCATAACCCTAACCACATACTGCACCACCAGCCTCTCCATTACTTTTCCTGTACTTGATGTGAGACTCACCGGTCTGTAGCTGCCGGGCCTCCCCCTATCCTCTCCCTACTTGTGTATAGGTACCACCATAGCATCCTTCCAATCTTGTGGTAACTTACCCTCTCCTAAGGACTTTTTAAACAGCACTTCTAAATATTTCGCCAACTCCTTGCCACCAAACTTTAGTGCTGCGTTTCCTATCCCATCTGGTCCCCCTGCCTTAGTGCTCTCCAAATCCCTAATTACCTTTTCCATCTCCCACTCCCTCATCTTAAACTCACTATACACCCTCCGAACCCTGTTTGCCCCCCTATTCCAACCCTCCTTTGCCTCAAACACTCACAAGTACTGTCCTTGCAGCATCTCGGATAGTTCTTGGTCAGTGATCGCAGACCTTCCATCCCTTCTCTTAACTTCCTTACATACCTAAACAATTTCCCCCATTCCTTGCCTTTTCCTTCTTCCACCATGTTCCCCAATAATACATTCTTTGCTTTTGATCATCCTTTCAAGCTCCCTACCCATCTGTATCATAATTTCCTTAGATTTTATCATCCCTCCATTTCTCCACTTGGCATGTAATTTTCTCCACTTCTTCATTTTTAGAATCTCCTGTCCATAATATGGCGGATCTCCCCCAGTCCGTAATATTTCCTTTGGCACAAATTTCGCCAATGTAACCTCTATTGTTCCTATAAACTCTTTCCATAATTTTTCCACTTTTTCCTCAAAAGACCATTTTTCAAACTTGTCTTTCAGGAATATTTCTGCCCCCTTCTTGTCTCTTCTCCCATTCTGCCACACCAACCTTTCTGCAGTTTGCTCTTCCCTCATCCTGCCAATCCCAATGACCACAGCCGGGATATGATGGTTGCTTATACCGTCCAATAATATTGCACCAACTAGAGCATTCCTAGGTCTGACCAACCCACTGCCTGTCCTTCAGTCTGTCGACCCTCTGCTTGATCATCTGTATTGCCTGCCATTCCTGTCCTGGTGGTCTATACGCTGCCAGCAAAGTAATTACACACACCATTATTCCTCCTCCTCTCCCATCCCTGTCTCTTCTGAAGATGGTGAACTTATCCTGCCTACACTCAATGTCCAGTACTTCCTCAGTCAACCAAGTCTCCACAGCTACCACTATATCCGCCCCATATCCTTCAACCTTTCCCCAGAAGCCCTCCAGCTTGTTGTACACACTCCTACAGTTCACCACCATTATCTTTATACTAGTACTCTGCTTTACCATCCTACATTGCTTACCTCCTATCTCCACCCCTGCGGCCTCATCAATGCTATCCTCTCCATTTCTCTTTCCTTGCTTCTAACTGATTGATATTTCAACAACTGCTGCTCTGCCCTGACCCTCTCCATGCAGCCAGCTACTTCTCTTCCTAGAAGATCACCTAGAATCCTCTTTCCCTGTTCTGTCAGATGAACCTGGTCCCTCCCTACACTTTCCCAACCTACCCATTTCCTAATATCTATAAATGTAGTCCCACCTCCTTTTGAGCCAAGTCATTTCTCCCCACATGGATGAAAACAACCTTTGCCACCCTGCCACCTCTCAGACCACTAACCCTTTCCTCCAAATCCCTGGTATTTGCCCCCCCCCCCCCCCCAAAGCTGCTTTATATGTAATTTCCTTCCTGATATTCCTCAGCTCCTTTTTGTCCTCAATTTATGAAGATAGTCACATGAAAAAAATGGAGGCTTTATACCATCTTTCAAGGAGTTGACTTGACAGATTTGGGCAGCTCTTAAGAACGTGGTCTGACAGTCGATGAGGGTGAAATGAGGTGAGATTGGAATGCAAAGGTGGGGAAATGGGAGTGTCCCGAGAAAACCATCCAACCAGCAGCATCGTCCAACACGATTCCCAATTGTGACAATCCAGGAGTGACCTGGCTGGCAGTAGAACCTGGTTCGCCTTGGTGGGAGGCGAGCAGTCTAACCGCTCAGCTACTGTGGCCCCCGTATCTCGAGGACTAACCTACCAATACCCACAAACTTTTACACGCATGTAGTACTAAATACATGTATGTAAAATAACATGTTTTAGGTGAGGCATACCTAACATCCCTCTCTGCAGTTGGGATGGAGGAAGAGAACGAAGCTATGGCAGGGGAAGTACACAAAAAGAACTTAAATGGTTTCCATAATATCTCAAAAAGTAAACACATGAGCCAACCAATTTGTTAAACTACAGGAAGGGGCACATAGTAAACATTGATATAACACGAATACTACACTTGAGAATAGTAACAATGAGTGGTGATAAAGATATCCATCAAATGTAAAATGCAAAAAAAGGAAACCCTTATGAGCACACTTTTTTGCAATTACTACTGTCGTTTTCTATTTCGCTAAACAATAGTTAGCTAACAAAAGTAAATCGTTCAAATAAATTTAAAGGGGGGTTAGTGGAAGGGAGGAGAACCACTAATCTGATGTTACTTGCACCACTCGAGAATTTTCTTCCATGCTATGACCGCCATTTTTGCACAGCGAATACTTGCTACCAACTTACAACGCACACACCAGTGACAAGTCAGTAAACAACTGCTTCGTGCATAACCTCCAAATATTTTTTCAAGAAACTGGAAATGCCAAACTAACTATAAGTCCTCTTTCCACTAACCTTCAATTTCGAAAGAAGTTCACTACATTTCTCAAGTTTTTGGGGCTTCTTGGTCCACTCAGACTTCAACTGCTGATATAATGACACCACATCTTTCAATGCCGCCATTGCGAAAATAAAACAACATAGAATCAAACAAAGAGAGCATGGCCCACTACGACAAAGGAGAAAACAGTTGTGTTGGTAATGCCTAGTAAGGGATAGATCATATTCAAAATATCATTACACTGAGTGCAAGCGAAAACTGTGAGTAAAACAAGGTTGCTTATTTTATTATTAGGTTGCAGGAGGCGGAGGAATATGCTGTATTTATAAATTCAGAAGGGGCTTCAAAAATGTTGAAAGAAACCCTGAATGGACTATATCAAATTATTACTTCATTTTATTACAGGCCTACTTTCTGTGCAGTGGAGTGATTATGAATGACAAAGATGAATCACGGGGAAGTTTACAAAATATACCTTCAAAAACACCAAATCGTACTTCGAGACTACAGTATGCTAAACGCGTTTTCACATAATATAAGTACGCAAGTTAAGTAAATATTGCAATGAACGTAGTTGTTGTTATGCTGGGTGTAGAGTTTACTTTTTAATGGTTTTTTTTTTTTAGTGATTTTTTGTATATGGATTTTTGTAGGGAAATGTATCTTCCCTGTTTTGATTGTGTGATTTTTCAATATGGTATTTTATTGGAATGTTTGTAAGAGTTGGATTCTTCCTTTTTTTGGCGTACTGTAGGAATGGTCTCCTGGACTACGATTTGCCAAAAGAATTTTAATGCCAAGGAGTTTAGTGGATATTTTATGGCGTGCCTTTATGCTCATGGTGAAGTGTAATGAGGGTTTTTGCTCCTTCTCAATGGTATTCTTGAAATTGGTATTCCATTTTGTACTTTTTAGTGAATCATCAGGCGTACATTACTTTTAAAGTTTTAATGGTGCTTACTTTACCTTTTTTAACGGGATTTCACAAGTGTTTATTGAGGTTGGGTGATTTCTCAGGATACGTTAATATTGTTGTTTTTCTGTTTGTTCTAGTGCATGTGTGCTCTCGCCTTCCCCTAGTTCACCGATTGGTAGCAAGCAACCGAAATTTACAGATGCAATTTATATTTTTCAAATCAAGTTGCAATGTTGTTGTACTTGGTGATAATGTATAGATGGGCTTCAATATATGTGAATGATTTTGGAATTTTTGTGGCCATGCTTTCTTGATTTTTTATGGTGTACATCCTCCTTGCCTTCCTTTAGCCCTGCTATATCCAGAAGGGGGGTAACAATTTTATTTTCTAAATGGTTTGTGCATTTGCCACCCTCCAGAGACGTGATAAAATTATCGCAATAATTCAAGTTTAGACGAAAGTATATTGTTTCATCACCCATCTGTGTCACATAAAGTGAAGTTTCGACATCGAAACCAGTTCCTATTGTGTTTACGTGCGGAATAAGCGTGTCTTCTTTAATGCGCCAATAATCATATATCCGAGATATTACAAACACCACTGAGTTGTAAACCTATTTACCTCACTTTTTTTTATCAATGTGTATATTGCCGTGAATGGGTTGTGTTACCAGGTTAATCAATGTGCACAGCTATATTAAAATTGCATTCTGCATTTCCAATTCAGTACTAAACTCGTTTAATTGTATTTATTTTTATTTTTGCTTCAAACACATGATAGGTTAGGTATCGGACGAAGAGGAAAGGATGCCAGTGTCTGTGTAATGCCACTTTACATATCATAAATAAATGTAAAAAATAAAAATCCGATAACAACTTCTCTAATTTGTTTACAATCTTCTAATGACGCTATGAGGAAATATCGCAAGGCTATTGGTGTGGTATGAATATTTGTGAAATCAACAGAGAAGCTGAACAGATAAACAAAACCTTAGGATACCAAGGTGCAAAAAATTTTATATTCCTGCTATGGTGTAAATTTATAAGAAAGAGCATCTGTAATGTGTGAGACAAACATAAGCCTAATGCTGCCATGCTATTGTTTATTTTCACTCTTAGGTGATCCCTTGTAGACTTTGTTGGCCCTATGCGGTTGCATATTTCATGCAACAGATGGTACATTTGCCCTAAAAATTATAATAAAATAGTGGTAGCCATATACAGAGTAAAAAGAAAGTAATTAGTAATTATCAGCATTCGTGAGTGCAGTGTTCAAATAAACTGTTCATGTTGTGAAAAATAATGGAAGGAGGTAGGGGGAGGGGAGTTAAGACATTGTACAGAAAAGGTATGTCATGTTAAATTGAGTTCAATATAGCATTGATATACATTGATTGCAACAATACAGGATGTTCCCCCTCACAGAAAACAGGGAAGTGTCAGGGAACTATATGTGACTGGGAAAAGTCAGGGATATATCGGGAAAATGTCAATTGGGATTACAATTTTCCAGTGTGTGATCAGTCAGTTTCCCTTCGCCAAACCTTCGGGCACATCAGGAAACGGGACCCTCCAAAGCCCGCCGAAACCACCTTACCTTTTAACAGTGTGTTATGAGTATAATTCTTTCAATCATGCAATAAGTCAGTCAGTTCAGTATCAGGTGTGTGGGTCAGCCTTTAATAGACCCACTGTGTAGTAAACACTGCAGATAATAAATGTGAGGGGAGATCAGCCCGCTGTTCCTGAGAATGTCAAGAATTTCCAGCTCTCGAACAACTACGACACTGCTACACGTAGTGTCATGCGCCTAGTCGGGTAACAAATACCTCTACAACACTTCCCAAACTTAGCCTCATCGCCCCTCAAAACACCTTGCACACCCAACCAAGCCATCACACTGCATCAGCCTACATATATATATATATATATATACAAAGTAATATATTGGTGTGATTGTAATGGGCACGCATGTGAAGTCAATAGCGTATATTGCAAGAAATATCGATGGGCTGAATCAAATGAAAGTCCTGCTTGCTTGGTCTGTTGCAGTGTAATTTACTGCAACTTTACTGATGGCATTTTTGTTCTGTCAATGATGACAAAATACAGTACATATCGTGTTTCAGTATTCCTGAAAACATATTTAAGGGGAAATGGTAAGATACTGCCTGGTAAACAAGGGGAAAGTAAGGGGAAGTCCAAAATGGAAATGCCGTGGACACCCTGCAATACTTTCCCATTCATACAAATGTACAGTGAAGTAGGCGTAACTCTTTGCTTCGTATTCTTTCATCATGCTAATCCACAAAACACATGGCAATGCTTTTAGTGGGCTATCGCAGGGTGCTCCCATTGTCTCTGCCGTTCCATTCTGTCATAGTTCCAGGCCTCTCTCTTCTCAACATGCTAATCATTAAGGCTGGCTAACAATGAAAAGTTTGGCCCTCCTGTAGGGCAGCGTGCTCCACTTGGCACTATCCCCCTCCCCACCGCCCTTGCCAAAATTGACCATGTCTGAGGTGGGAACAATATTGGAACATTATTATTGTAATCCACAGTTACATTTTGCCACAGATTAGCTACACTATGTAAAGTGATTACCATTTTGTATGTGAACTGTGGAACATTGTAAACTAGAGAAGTGTTAAGTGTACAGTAACATAATCATGGTTTTCAAACCATTATACAGAATGGGATCGTGATGACACGTTGTAGTAAAATGCTTGAGATGTGGCATTGTAGGTTAAAGCAAAAGTCTGAAAAAGATGTGTTTATATTCTCTCTTTTCTCATTGTAGCAGTAAACATTCTGAATATGAACAATTGGAGAGTTTAGTGCACATCCAATACTACCCAGGATTGTATTTCACATTAACCTAAAATGAGCACTGTATTATATATATATATATATATATATATATATATATATATATATATATATATATATATATATATATATATATATATATATATGAGTAAAGCATAAATATGTTTGAGTGTATGTAAATAACAGTACAGTTCTGTCTTTTCTGACCTTAGTTTCCCGTACAGCCATAGCGGAATCTCTTTTTTACCTGTATTAGAGAGGGAGGAAAAGTACCCAACCGATAATTTGAAAAACACAATCCTGTTTCTTACCGAAGTAGGTCACATACATCCATCATTAACGAAAACCGGAATAACACTGACAGTAACGACATTTAAAGACTTAACAATTCCACCTGTTGAGAAGGAGAAGTAAGGTATGCCGTTTTATCCACTTCACAGACATGTCACCATGCCGGAGCGAGACGGACAACCTTTCTCCACAGAAGCTGGAACAACACTGACATTAGAGACATCGTAACACACGATATTAATACAAATCTATTAGACGCAATAGCCATTGGAGGGAACATTGGGATAAGCGGTGCCACTTATTCCCACAGCATTCCGATGTATGCGAAGTCGATGGGCCCTGTGGCCGAATCCGGAGTGCGACGTGGCTCCAAGTAGTATCAAAAGACGGGGAATCACATTCCAGGAGCAAGTGCAAAGTGGTGAGCGTCTCCCTATCTGCAGTAATTAATTAGAGTCTTTTTAGTCATTTTTAGGGGTGATTGCACCACAATTAACTAGGGTACTGCCCGCTCCAGCATAGAGAGTTGGTAACATATCATAGTCCCTAATGATGAAATCCTTGTGTCGTTATATCCAAATGCATTCCTGTAATTGTCACCATTACGACACATGCCGTTATTAATATGTTAATTATATGCATGAACATGTAATCATCTATCAAGAATCAGCCACCTGAGCCATAATTTCATTTAATATCACCCTTCACGTGCTGTGACATACTCGTGAAATCACATTATTAGCTATATCTGGGGCTCCGATGTCCACGGGTATGACACCAATGTGTTTTAGTTTAGTAATCATAAATATATACAATGTCAGTTTCATTTATCATGTTAATTATAAGTTCCATATTTTCATGTTTTCATTTTTGGTGCCGGATTCGCCGGATGTGCGGCGAAGCCGACGACATGTAGTTAGCCAGAGTTCAGCACTCCAGACAACTGGCAGGGCAGACAGTAAGCTTCTCATACCACCCTCGGCAATTCAATCTAGGCTGCATTATCTTTCATCGCAATAGTTAACGTAACTCAGGAACATATAAGTACTTTTAGTTAACCAAAGGGAGATCCCCCTACATCCTGAAATAGCATACCAGGACTTCACATGAGGGACGCATTTTACGTAACTCTAACTTAAGGCCTACACCTTACTGTCCACAGTAGTGACCACCGGCAGGTCCAGAGTGCCGTCTCTGCTTAACCAAGGGTACGCAATCTCATGTGCAGCAACATTTCGTTGCGCCTTTGCAGCCATACCCTAATTATATGTGTTTTATTGCATTAACTCCCCTGAGTTCATCAGGTACTGGACCCTAATAGCAGCATCAACTTTAAAGTGTGAAGTGGCCGATAGCTTCGCCCCAAAGAAAATAGATAATATTTAACATAATTTATCTGGCAATTAAATTAGCTCCCCTTCATATTGACAGTGTATCCAGAGTCGCAGCAGACCGTCGGCCGTACTACCCCATTCAACATCATTCGCTCTCCTAGCGTGGCTCCGGGCACATCATCAGTTCAGGTTCTACACCTGCTCCGGGGCAGGACACGAACACATCAAAACAGCACCTCTGGAGGAGCAACATGTTATGTGGCTCTCCCAACATGTGCTGGTAACATAAAACGGTGTGGCTCAGTTGAACATCGTTTACACCCTGGTTGCTGTTGGGTGCTCGAAAATGTCAACTGGCTCATGCACAACCTATGTGCCAACTGATCACATGGGCTTTCTGTTTTTGTTTCGTGTATTGCTGCGCATGTATTCCAACGAGTTTTCCCTTGTTTCACCTAGTCTTTTGTCGCGAAATACCTGCATCATTGCATTGCGGATTTCCTCGGAATCGCTTGTCTGCGAAATTTCTCGCGAGGCTACCGCTCGTTCGTTGATGTGTGCTTCTGTTTTAGATTACTCCGTGGTTTGTCATTGCATTGGCTTTATTGTGCGAACATTGCGGACACAAACACAGGCTCTTGTGAAATGGGAGCTGAAGGTGTGGATATTACAGTGTTTCTTTGGTTACGAATCTGCTTTTCGATATAACTTGAATAGCACCCATCACACCAGTAACAGTTTGTGAACGTATTAAATGACTAGCACTCCCTTGTCGTCAGTTTGTCATGTGGACATGTGTTTGGACAGCCTGTACAGTAAGATGTAATAGTCGCACAGCTTGGCAGTGTGTCGGTTGCGAACGTAAACCCAGGTGCTTGTGAAATGGGAGTTGGTTGGTTGATTCCCTCAGCGAAACTTTGGGCATGCCTGTACTGCAATGCTACTTCACATACACACCACTTGTCACACTAGTATACACTGGAGAATGCGTTATACGTTCCTCGTTTCTCTATTGACAAGTTATCTCGCGGACTTGCTTTTGCACAGATGTTACAGTAAACGGTTTCGATCGCACAACTTTCTTTTGTGCCAAGTGCAGTATGGAATGGCACTGCTGGGCCAGAACTGGTTGGAAATGGTGCCTTTTGAAATTGTACCTGTTCTGACTCTGGTTTGCAAGCTCATATTGAAAAGTTCCGTGTGAGGTTGCCAACTGATGTGCATGTACTGCACTGTTTACATATTAACTTCTGTATGTCGAATTGAAACCCCATGCTGTGTTTGTTTGGGGCGGCTGACGTACCCATTGCTTACCCAAGGTAGCGTTCGACTTTCAGCTGTCTTGCTTCACCACGTGTTGTTGCGCGCGGGCTTCAATGTCAAGCCTGTTGACGTAGTTCGCGGCCGGCCCTCTGGCACATTTTGCTGGGTTGTTGGAGGAGGAGGTCGATATTTACAGTTTCTCACGGTGCCTTGTTTCCCGCTGAGAACACGTGTTCCAGCTGAGCTAGTGATGCATGTATTTTCCGAGTATACTGCTTGCTTTAAAACTGAAAATTACCCTGAAAATTAGTTGTGGGCCTTTGACTTATGATTGCCATGCAACAGATTTGAAAAGCTTTGTAAAAATGCCCTTGATAAATGACTGTTCACGTTTTGTTGACTTTTTTGAAAAGTCAGTGAAAAATCCTTAAAAATTTTAATTATTTTTTTTAATGCTTCGAAAGGTTTTAAAATTGATTTAATTGACCACTGCAATTTTAAGTTCTTTACTGTCCAAAGGAAAACCCTGAAAATATATGATAATTTTTAAAAAATTTGAAAATTTTATTACTGAAAAATGCTGCAAAGTTTTCCGGAAAAGTTCCAGAAATAATGAAATTAATTCTTGAATGCTTTCGTTTCCTAATTGCTGACTGGCATCGCTTGAAAATAACATTTTTACTTGTCAAACCTGTTGCCAATTACTGTATATGTTGATAACGCCTCATGCATTTGTTTACAAAACACCCTCGCACCTTCTTACAGACCTGTTGTAACAATGCGTGTTGTGGTGTCTAGTCCTGTGGTTTCTGACATGGATCAGGGGTGGAAGAGACGTCCTCACCCCTAGTCCTGTTTGCATGCTTCTTACTTGCTGCTTCCTGAATGAGTGGTTGGTGTCGATATTCCAGTGGTAATCCGGTGTAGGGCAATACCGACATGGATGTCGGGGATGTTGATCTGAATCGGTTGTTAAGGCAAAAATTATTTTTTATGGATTAAAATACAATTCAGCATGCCATGAATATGCATGTCACCAGTCGTACCAACCAGCTACCGACACAACCAAATCTGATCACCAAGTTCAAACTTCAGTTTCTTACGAGAAAACATGGTAGCATTACCATATGCGATAATAACAGTAGTAATATAGATCTTCCTTTCATGAACTGGAAAAGTCTTCCAACATTAATATGTTATTTATTAATATGTTATTAATATCACGAGAGTCAATGTCACTAATTTCCTTAGGTGCAGGAGCCTTTTGAGTATGCGAATTCCTGAAGAAACACATTTCCAACAAACCACTACCTGCTTTAGCTGTTATGCCTTGAAGACCAAAACGGTTCAAAAACGACAACAAAATGTAAATCTCTTCTGTATCAACAATCTTAACAGTCCAAGAACTATCGTCCTTATTTGCATCCTTACTGAAAGACAAAATATTTCGGTAAACCTTCTTAGGATAATGCCTAGATGTGCGAAAATGCCGAGGAAGCATTATTGATGTGTCTTCTCTAATGACATGGAGCGATATGAAGAGCACGAACAAACTGCAACCTTTTTTTTATATCACGAATAAGTTACATCCAGCACTTGGCCATAGATAACATAAAAAATAAAGACACCAAGCACACAAAACGACCCGATGCACTATTTATAGGCTGGCCGTCCTTGACAGGCGAGTGCTTGGCAGCAGGCTGGCTATTTTTATCTCCCATACTGGCAGTGTGGTGTCTTAATCTCTCTGCTCGTTACGCCATCTAACTACACCCGAATCATGGTGTGGTTGCACACGGTCACATCCCAGTAAGATCACTGCATGCATGGCGTTTTCGTAGGTCCTGTTCAGTAGCAGTATCAGTGCTGAGCTGATTTCTGGCCTGGTTCTTTCTGCAATATTTTCTAAGACTTCCCAATCCGGTAACTGCGGGTGAATCCCGCTAATTAAGTGCGTCTTGTGTGTGATGAATGCAGTTTAAAGTTCAATTGGCTGCTCTTCTTCCAGTGTGAGTTGACTCTGTACATGAATATTGCTGAACACGTCCCTGTATCGGCTCTGGAAGGCACAGCGAAAATCTTGCTACTGTAGCCCGAAATGGTTTAATGATTTCCACCAAGACTGTGCGTCTCCTTGGAGCTGCACACAAACACAGATAGCCCATTCCTCTTGACTTACACCATAAATAGTAAGCCTGCGTGTGCAGTCCTCTAGGAAGGCGTGGGGTCCTCCGACTTTGTTCGTGCAAATGTGGGTAAAATCTGAAATCTGCTAGCCATCCTCGTGTCTGTTTGTCCTGGCGGAATTGCATTGAAGTTTGGTTCAGCGATCCCTGTCTCTCTAGCCGGTTCCATTGCGGTTCTTGGTGTTGACTGTACTACTTCTGCTTGCGGTGTCATATAAGGCATAGTCGGGTATGGCGTGGTTAGTGGTGGTAGGATTGACGGGTACAGCGGTTTTGGTAATATGGTAGGCCTTGGTGGTAAATAGTTACTGATTGGTAAATATGGTAATGGAGTTGCATTCGGATGGGGTGGAGGTAACGCTGCTGACATCAATGGTGGCCATACTCCTCTGCTCCCAATGTGCATGCTGTTGATGTGTGGATGTCGCTCCCCTGCTTGTGTTCGCACCATATATGCAAGGCTTTCCTCCCCTCCTGTGACTTGTGCAATGCTTTCCTGCTTCTCCTCGCTCTTGCTTGTTATGTCTGCTTGCCGATTAAAATTCTGAATATTCCTCTCGCTACTGCTAACTTGAATGTGACATTTTGACACGAGGTTCTGAATTGGTTGCTGTATGTTGTAATGTCCATCATTAATGTGGCAGTTACCTCTTGTAAACACTAACCTGCTTGCAGTTGTTTGTCCTTACTTGTTGAGACATTCCCATTGGAATTTGACTTGACAGTAAGATAATTGTAAGATAATTGCCCTTTTCCTGTCGCAAATGAGATTGTCACATTAATGTGTTGCGTGAAAGTCTGATTCCGTCTTGATTACTTGCGATTGCACTGTTTCTGTTTGAGAATTTTTCCATGGCACCACTGTTTCCACTGTGCGCGGTTGTTCGAGGATGGTCGCGATGCTGCTGTTTGTTGTTGGGTTCGGTCGGCAGTAGCAACAACAACACTGTGTGCATCACCTAAATTTATCAATGAAGTCCAATGAGAGTGCTTTGAGGCACTGCAAACACAATGGTGTTGATGTCGCGGTGGATGTGGTGTAGCTGGCTATGTTGACAATTCACAGTCACAAGTGCGGTGTGGGTGACAATTATAGTCCACTTGCACAGTGTGGTGGTCACGATGTGACAGCCCCGCTCGAGTGTGCATTAGCGCGGGGGTCAGCTGACCATTGGTGGGCGGCATGATCGATGAGCACGGGGAAGGAGGGCAACTTCTCCTCCCTTTGTTCCTACCTCCTGTCCTGCTGAATGCTGCTGCTGGTGGTGGAGGTGGTGGCACGTGCACGGGCTCTCTCCCCTTACTTTTTCCTGCATCCTGCCTAGTGGCGTGAGCCCTGATATCATGTGCTACACAAAGATGGCTGCCTTTCTCAACCTTCTTCACTGCTTTCCCCACAATGCAATGAACCAGTGTTTGTGTGCTCTTTTTCCTGCAGAGCATGTGGCCCCTTTTCTGGCATATCCCAGGCATCTGGTAGGCATCATGACACTGTATATGTTGTAATATGCTTCCTCTTGTTGTAAGTAGGTGGTTAAAGTGGTTAGGATGGCGTATATGGACAACTTGAGGTGGGAAAGTTGTTGAATGGTTGGTCGAAAGTTCATACATGGATTATGGTGGGAAATGTTGGCCATACAGAAGGACGATAAATGACGGCTGTCGTGTCTTGGAAAGGGGTTGATTGGGATTTATAAAGGTGGTTAAAAGAATTTGGAAAAAGGTGTTTGGAATTATATACCTGGTAGGTGCCAGAAGCCGCTATGGCAGTGTCAATGATGTTGCAGTAGAACTGAGTCTTCGTAACATTGGGGTGCTGCAGGCCGATCACCCAGACCATATTCCCGCATAGATCTTGCAGTTGTTCAACTGATGTGGAGGCCTCGTTGTTTTCTAAACGAGGGGCTCTTCGGAAGGCCCAATCACCTCTTGGTGTTGCAAATTAAATACGACATCGGTGTAATCATACTCCCTACATGTGGATTGTTTGAGCCAAACAACATGCCTACTCGCAGTACTTGGATTAGGTTGCAGCACACATACGAATTAATATTTACCCTTCAATTCACGTAAACACTGGCATAAGAACATGGTGGGTTTCAAGGGGTCTGTGCCCTGAAAAGTTTTTCGGCAAATGAATAAAAATCACTCATCAGTTCATGCTTTTGATTGGATAATCTTATATCCCCTCTGGGAGAACAGCTTACACAGTTGCATGCTTTAAACCTGTGGCGAAGGCTATGCGGTAAATAAAGCACTAGGCTTGCATGAAGTTGTGTGTGCTGGTAAAACATACAAACTCCCCAAGCGATGGGGAGTATCACAGACGGCGAAAACGAAAAAGGTTCTTGGTATATTTAAACTTTTGCTGAAAATGACCAGTAATAAAGATTGATACAGTCCAGGTGGGAAAAGCATTGGGCTGGCAGTGGCTGTCCCATGAGCAGTGGAGGAATCTACTTGCTTATGCCAAGTAACAAATTTACAGTGTTATGTAATAACAATCTTAAACACTGCAAAAACACTTATCAATAATTATCTCTGAGGCTTACCTTGCGACTGGACTGAAATGGGGTGGACATAACACTGGTGACTTTAAAATAAACATTTGTTAACAAAACAGTAACACTTCAAAACAACAATACCAGTGTATAAGGGTTTCTAGACATATTACACTTTATTTGTGGGTCATGTGTCCTTATCACATGTCGAGAAATGTACTTGCAATAATGTTATAACCCTTTTGAATGTAATACACATAATACATGCGTTCATGTATTACTCCACTCGCTCTCCCAGGCTGGTAAGTGCACATGGCAGAGCACTCTTCTGCACTGCACTGCACTTAACTTGCCTGATCTTGCCCACTCCTGCACTCACACAACACTGGCACTACTCGCCGGTGATCAATCGTCGAGAGTGCATGTGTGCTGCGATTGGGCGTTTTCAGTGTGACAAACTGCCTAGGGTACAATATACAAACTGACTGATAATATAATGAATGCTCTGGACAAAACCTGCCAGCAATTCGATTTTTTTGTGATCTGACAAAAGCTTTTTAATGTGTAAATCATGACGTACTCATTGACAAACTTAAACATTATGGAATAAGAGATGAAATGAACAACCTAATATGTTCAAATTTATCAGACAGACAAGAACAAGTTTGTATTAGAGACAATGCGTGCTCTGTATATTCCAAACCAGGAAGAATAAAGCATGGTGTCCTGCAGGGCTCAATTCTTGGATCTTTGCTTTTTCTTGTGTGTATAAATGACTTACCTTGCTACCATAATCCAAGCATCACTACATTTCTTTTTGCAGACGACACCAGTATTGTAGTCTTAGCCAGTACAAAGGAAGCAACAGGGATGGTTAGCCTGTACCACTTTTAGTCAATTAGATGGTTGGTTCAAATCCAACAAATTAAGCCTTAACCTTGAAAAATACAATTTGCCCAGTTCCGTATTAAAAATAGCAAATAAATATACTTAAACATCCGCTATGATGCAGAAGTCAGTGGAACTGAGCATACAAAATTACTAGGGCTGCATGTAGACAATCACATAAATTAGAAACTTCCTATCGAACATATTTTACCACACTCAGCTCTGCCTGTTTTGCCCTGCGCAATATTGTAGACATTTTAAGCAGAGAGACTGCTGTAATGGTTTACTTTGCATGCTTTCACTCAATTATGACATATGGCGTAATTTCCTGGGGAAACTCAACTGACAACAATAAAGTGTTTCGTATGCATAAAAGGGCTTTAAGAATTTTATTTGAAAAAAGAAAAAAAACAAAAAACCATCTGATTTCTGTAGGCCTTTGTTCAAAAGTGCTAGAATCCTACCACTAGCATGTAAATATATTTTTGCTTCAGTTATGTTCATTTCCAAAAACCACAGTTTATTCCAGAAAAGTGATACTCTCCATAAACATAACACAAGAAATATAGAACTAATTCATTTACCTGTTGTCAACTTAAGAATGTCCGAAAAGGGCTCTTTTATCTTCAAGTTATCTGTTCAACAACCTGCCTCACTACTTGCAGAAATTACGCTTTGCAAATACGAAACTCTTCAAAAAAGTACTAAAAGAGTTCTTAATAAGCAAAACTTTTAATTCTGTAGACGAATATTTATCATAAACACAAAACATTTTGACCACTACGTTATTTTTATCAAGACTGGAAACCCCCTTGGATATTCAGTGTGAGGTATTGTTTAAAGCCAATGGAATGTATGCCTCTGTTTTGGTCTTTATTTCTTTATAGATTGGAGTGGTCCGGTACGCAGATTAAATATTGAAAATACAAGATTATTTGTATTTTATTTTATATTTGTTTTAGAATTCCAAAATATTATAATACTTCAATGTTTTGGTATTGTTCTGTACATAATGTGTTCATGTTATGACTTGTCTGATGTCTTTGTACAAACTTGTACTCGGAAGAAGACCAAATGGTTGCAATAAATAAATAAAATTAATAAATCTAGCACTTATATTATATCAGACAGTGGTAATACAGGCCCTTTGTATAATTAGTTGTAATTAGCGTTGCCGATTGTATTGTGTTTAGTAAATTAACTATTGTACAAATATTTTTTTGTACAATATTATTATATATTTTATTGTACAGATTCGTATTTGTATTGTAAACTGACATGACTTGTTCCATATCTCTATTTTGAGATCTCAGGAATGCAAATAAATAAAATAAAATGAATTATACACATGTGCACAATTACTAAAGAAACGCAGATAGTGTGTTACTCTGGCAAAATTAAACAATTTGAAAATTAGAATTTCAATTCATTTATACAAATTTTTAGTTTATCTGATTGTTTTATTTACAATATTGCGTTCTGAATACCCAAATATGAGCATGTAGAATATGTCAAGAGTTACAAAGTGAACACATATATACAAAATATAGGTATAAAAAAATTATATATTATTAAACATAGTCTATAACACAAATATACACAGAGATTTCTCTCAAAAGTCCAAAATATCAACCCGAATAATTTTTCATTGGTTAATCACGTTCACATGACTATTATTGTTTACTGTATTATGACGAATAAGTTTTTTGTTAGAAAAAAACGTTATACAACCTTTTAAAATAGAAAATTACTGTTGACACGTTGGGCGTCTTAGTATATACTGTAGTATCAAACATATATACAACATATAAAAACTTTACCGTTTATTACAGGCTTTTGTAGATAAGTATTATGGAAGAAGTGATGCTGTAAATAATAATTCGAAACATTTAATAGTAGAGAAGGGCATTTTGACCACAACATCAGCCCTGACAGAGAAACAAAACACGAACGTCGTCGATAGTCATGTGTTCGGGCCACCCACGTTTTGGATTGTGGGTAAACATCCGTAGCTACGATCTTCATCGGCTCCGACAGGAAGCCATATTCACCGAGTGATGTCTGCACGTTCACGGACACAAGAGAGCGATGCATGGGCACTTTTAGCCCTAAAATCGGCTCCAGCCAGTCCATCGAAACTTCAATGGAGTCCAGAAACGAAGGGGACTCCAATCGCCCGGTTAGAAGGTCGAGAATTCGAGTACATGGTGCGGCAGAAGAGGATTACGATAGGCAGAAACAGTTCTCGAGGCGAGGTCGATGTAAACATGGGACACTCCAGTTTTATTTCACGTAAACATATTGAAATATATTTCGATCACCCGCACTTCTTTATGCTGTGTAACGGGAAAAATGGTGTTTTCGTCGACGGGGTTTTTCAAAGAAAAGGAGCACCTTCTTTACAATTGCCGAAAACGTAAGTAGAAGCATGACGATTTTGTAAACAACATGGGTTCGCTGGCAGTGTAAGTCAGGTTGTATAAGGAACGAGTGCGACTTGTTTACTTTTCTGAAGGCCGTCTCGTTTAACAAATTTGGCCCACTTTCCACTCGTGTTTTTCAGATTTTCGTGTCGTTGAGTTTTGATAAATTTTAACGCATAGATTAAGCGTTTAAGAGGAATGATTTTAATTTGGCAACATATTTTATAATTAGCGTATTGCGAGTTTCAATTTGCATGAAGTGAGAAAGTAAACGTGGATTTTGATTCGTAACTGCTTTTTATTGTAATGATTACAGTGATAAGCCTGTTTGTTTATGATGCAATCGTACATTTCCTTAGTAGGTCACTTATTTGTACGTTTGAATCGAAACTACACACGAAAAGTGAAAAGTGCATTATTTAGTCGAAGTTATCGAATGTTGTTTACATTTGACAAATTTGATTACGGTAACCATAAATATTGAATTTAAATTTCGCCAACGAAATTGTATTATCGTTTTTTTTTTTTTTAACGGCACTTATTTTTATGTTGGACGTAGCTAATGTTGGTTTATTTGAAAAAAAATTTGGATGCTATTCGCCGGTATTAAAGTGTTATTTACGTTTATTACTTTCAGTTGCTTTTGTGTGGTATTTTGTATTTACCAAATTCCTATCCTGTGAGTTGTTTGTTTACTTACACAGCTGAGTGTATAGTCTCAATGCCACCATACACCTGCAACAGGAATAGATCTGATATATTCTCAGTAGTTATCACACTTTTTGAATCTAACTCTTGAAAACCCACCCAGTGTATGGCATGTTTACATGTTTTCTAAATGTGCTATGTAGATATTACAAGCTTACTCCTGTTAACATAATTTTTTTTTTTTTTTTTTTTTTTTAATTACACTTTATATTTTATGTATAAATTATATTTCATTTTTAATTAACGTGAATAAAACTAGAGAGAAAATAGGTGTGTTGGTAATACAAGAATATGGTCGTATGAGCCAAGGCTCGTGCTTGGGACAAGAAATAGTTCTTTTGCAGAATATTTTTAGACTGAGCGTGTACAGGAATGCAATGCGTTGTCTATTTGGTGTAATATTGCAGATCGGTTAAGCTTTTATTGCACGAGGCAGATGAATATTCTGGAAGTAGAACTTTACTAGGTTTTCAGAAAAGTTGGAAGTAACAGTGAGTGGAACATGATGTGTAGCTTTGTTCTACTTAGTATTCTCAGTTTGTTTACGAATACTGGCCTGAGGGATCCATAGAAAGTGCACTTTAGTTGGCTTAAGCCTAGTACACACGGACATCTTTCTTGTACAGGAAAGTGAGCACATTCTCGTACACCCCGACTTGTATTGTGTGAATGGCCGCTGAGTATGCTAGTTACTAGTGCACAAGAGCTTGTATACTAGCCAGTGCCATATAGGGAAGGTCCTATTTTTCACCATCTTTCTTGTACAAGTCAAATGTAAACAAAACATATTTTGTTGATGCTGGCAATAAGCACAACCTATATGTTAATGTTTCTAATATGATAAAATGTTTAATAGTCCCTATACCATAAATAATTATTTGAATAAAAATAATAGAGAGATTTGTCTTTTTTTCTGTGATTGCTATTACATTTTCTACATTTGTATATATTTAGGGCTTAAAATATATCTGATTGGACTAAATCTTTTATTCTTTTATATGGTATATGCTATTGATAATGCACAAATTAACCCCACAACCCCAAAAACTGCTTCCAAATCATATAAAGTTGACATCAACCATCCATTATCATCAAATATAAAATGTCCTATTAACAAGAAACCTTGATTTCTATTTGCAGCCATCACCAAGAAGAAATGATATAACCTCAACCATAACAAGATTTTTCTCTGCAGTAAATTGTTGACATTTCACCGAGCTCCCATAGATAACACAAATAAAGATACAACTTGAAAGTAGTAAAAAGTGAGTTACAGCTAGAGCTACCTAAGCACGCGCTAGCTGTAGTGGAATTTGGTTGTCATCCATCCCTTTAATGCAGCAGTTTCCACAGTGGTTGCATGAATGAAGGGATGTAGGGACACAAGATCAATGGACGCATTGGTAAAATTCCAGAATATGGGCTTTTTTGACAAAGTGAAAAAAATCTCGGAAAGTGGTATAATTACACGATTAGGCTACCGCCCGGTGGCGAGCTCTCTCAACTCTCCTTCACCCAACCAACTCCTTTCTCCTTTTCCACTTCCTTCCTGAATTTACCAATCCCTCTCACAGATGCCAATTCCTCCCTCAACACATTCCACTCCCTCACAAGCATGGACTGCCTTTCCCGCTCTGTTCTCCTCCACACCCTCTGAAGCTTCTCACTGTTGTTTCCTCTTCCTCTAAACACCCCCTTACTTGGCTTGCAGTTTAGCCCTCCCCATCCTCCCTCTTCATTCACCACGCTGTACATCCTGACTAACCGTTCAACTTTCCTCCTGTCCTTCAATGAGATCCACCCCATTTCTTTCATCATCACTGATGGCCTATAGTTCCCTTCTTCCTCATCATCCTGCCCTTGCCTTCTCCACCTACCCTTCACCCATCTTGCTGCCTTCCTCTGCACCTTTTCCAGTTCTCGCACCTCCACCTCCACATACGGGTCCCATATTGCTGCAGCATATTCTAACATTGGCCGTACCATTGTGCCATACGCCTTCACCTCACAGCTGACTCCATTCAGCACCCTTCCCAGCATACCCAGAGCCCTTCTTCCCTTTGCTACCACCCTGTAGTACAATCCCTAGATACTTATATTCTGCTGCTTCTTCTATCTCTTGTCCCTCCCATCTGTACATGTCCCTGCTTATCATCTTCTTCCTTGTGAACCTCACTACCTTAGTTTTCCTTACATTTATCTTCATTTTATTTTTTCTGGTCCACAACCATATCTTATCAATGTTCACCTGCAAATTTCCGCTCCCCTCTCCCACCTCAGCATATACAACACAATCGTCTGCAAACAATCTGATTTTTCCTCTAATCCCCAAACCCATGTCATTTACCATTATGGTAAATAACAAAGGACCCAGCACGCTTCCATGTGGTACCCCTGACGTAACGTCCTCTTCCTCGTATATTGCCTCCCCCACTTTCACCCTCTGTCTTCGCCCCCTGAGAAAGTCCCCTATCCATTCCACTACCCTCCTGTCTGGTATCAGCGCCTCCACTTTCCTCATCAATGTTCCAGGGGGCCCCTTATCAAATGCCTTCTCAAAATCTATGAAGCAGGCATCCACCTGCTTCTCCTCATCAACTACCTGCACCAGATCTTCTAATAACCCAGCCAGCAGAGTCTCACATGAGTAACCCCTCCTGAACCCATGCTGGGACTCCTCCAACCAATTCCTATTGTTCATAACCCTCACCACATACTGCACCACCAGCCTCTCCATTACTTTTCCTGTACTTGATGTGAGACTCACCGGTCTGTAGCTGCCAGGTCTCCCCCTATCCTCTCCCTGCTTGTGTATAGGTACCACAATAGCATCCTTCCAATCTTGTGGTAACTTACCCTCTCCTAAGGACTTTTTAAACAGCACTTCTAAATATTTCGCCAACTCCCTGCCACCAAACTTTAGTGCTGCGTTTCCTATCCCATCTGGTCCCTCTGCCTTAGTGCTCTCCAAATCCCTAATTACCTTTTCCATCTCCCACTCCCTCATCTTAAACTCACTATACACCCCCCGAACCCTGTTTGCCGCCCTATTCCAACCCTCCTTTGCCTCAAACACTCACAAGTACTGTCCTTGCAGCATCTCGGATAGTTCTTGGTCAGTGATCGCAGACCTTCCATCCCTTCTCTTAACTTCCTTACATACCTAAACAATTTCCCCCATTCCTTGCCTTTTCCTTCTTCCACCATGTTCCCCAATAATACATTCTAATATATCCTCTATTATTCTTCTAAATTCATTCCATAATCCTTCCACACTTACCTCTATAGACCACTTTTCAAACTTGTCTCTTTGGGATATTTCTGCCCCGTTGTTTCCTCTCCTGTACTGCCACACCAACCTTTATGCCGTTTGCTGTTCCCTCATCCTGCCAATCCCAAATTACCACTACAGGAATATTTTAGCAGTGGTGGAAGGTTAATGTGGGAGAAGAAAACTATTTGGGTTGCCTGATACTCAAAACCTAACCAGTCTGAATTAAATGAAAAAAGAATTTTCAAAAAAGTTGATATGAGAAAAATATATAAATTAAAATGATTATCTTGTCATCCCAATCATTCCCATTCAAAGGAAGGAAAAATCTAGCAAGAAGTCAACTGTCTCCATCACTGAACTTATTGGTGGCTTGTGCAGGCACCCCGAACTATCACAATAAACACCTCAAATGCTTATCTCTCGTGAAGAGAAGTCTGGCCTCCACCTAAATGAGCTGTTTACCAATTACAAAATCTAAAAATAGTGAATGAGAAGGAAAATAAAGTAAAATGGGGGGAGGTGTTACAAAGGGAACTATAATTGTGCTCAATTATGTCCAACTGTTTACAAATTGATCTCAAAGCTTTTAATCTTAAAAATGAAGTATGAAATTCCTAACATTAAACTTAAATATCAAAAGATCAGACTATGAAAGACTGTCAATTATGATTGAAAGGTGAGTGAAGGAAAGAGAAACTCATTAGTTCAAAAATAAACAAACTAACAAAATTAGTTTATTTAGAACAGTATTAGAAACAATAGCAAATATTAATAATCTTTATAAGCTTTATCAACTAACAAAATTTGTTTAGTAAAATTTAATAGTCCATTACTGTTCAAGGCAGAAGGAACAATGTGGATAACCACAAACAAGTATAGAAATCAATGCTAATACACGACATTTTTGGCTTTCGAACAACAAAATTTATAAAACGTAGTTACTGACTAATTATTTGGTTAGGTTAACTACAGATAAAAATAAAGTTTAATCTGAACTATGAATTATTCATCAAATATTTCTGGATTTCATTAAAAAAAAGTAAAACAAAGATGAAGTGTATAAAATTCATGTATAGCCAGTGTAATCAGATAGGCTTGCTGCAGGAAACAATTAAGTGGCTACCAGAAACCATAAGGCCACCTAAACCCTTGTTACCAGGCAACTATGTTTAAGTGTGTGCTGACCATATGTCAACTGCCAAACAGAACTTCTGTGCGGGACTTGCCCCTGAATGGACACAGGATACTGGAACGAATGAGCGAGCTCTAAATCATACCTGTTACATATAACTGGCCGAGGATGAGATGTAAGGTCCACACGGATGACATTTACACAGCTTCCAGGACCGACGTCATTGGCAACCATAGATGAGCTGGCTGCCTCCGGAACATTTAAATAGTTTCCATCATTTTCAGTCATGAGTCTGAAATCTGGCGCATCTCGCCCTTCATCAGCATACAGACCATAGTTAACTTATAGCTGTGAACTGTCAAATACAACACAAAAATGTATAAATATTAATATTATAAAATATTTAAATTACTGAGAGGTGATCCTAACATTTGCAGTTCTAACTTAATTTTGCTGGGGTCTTCCAAAATATTGATCTGTAGCAAAATATTTATTTAAAAAAATATGCTTTTCATATAGACAGAGTAGTCTTCATTTACTGTATAGAACATAGTGATTTCAGCACCATGATGCAGAACTGTTTCAAAATTCCATCCCTTTGGAAGCATTTTAAAAAAATGCAACTTTTCATTGTAGAGGTTGTGAGGGAGGAGCTGTGGGGAAAGAAGTGGAGGGACTGCGAGAAGACCAGAGCAGTGTAACCACCGCGTATATACACCATGTTTACATTAGAACAAAGAATTACCATGTGTAAATAAACTTAGCTAACATTGCCCAACATGTACTCTTTGAAGCATGAAGCTCACATTTCAGAAATGAGTTAATAACACTGGTATTTATAGCCGGGAATACGGACTGTAGCCTATCCGCAGTATCCTCGCATTTTTGGAACCAAACCTTCGAAAACTCACCCCATGTACGACATATTTGGTTGTTTAGGTCTCACAAGTGTTTTACACTTGTATTTACAGAAAAATTTATTTGCGGTTAAATTGAATTTGTCTTATATTTTATGTCTAAATTGTTATATTTAATTATGAATAAAAAACAGAAAAAATGAGGTGTATTTGAAATCTTGTAAGAAATAGTTCTCATGCAAAATATGAAATGAGGTGTGTGGTCACTGCAGTGTAGTTTTTCCAGACTTATTTAAGTGCCGTTTGCATGAGGTGGAAGGAGAGCTTATCAAATGACAAGTTTTTTTTTTGTGTGAGTTGAAACTGAGTCAAATGGTAGGAAAATTGAAGGTGTTGAGATAGATTCAAATTCAGAAATCAATTGCAGTTGGGGAAATGTCTATGATAATGCAACACCACCTAATCTGTTACTTGTGAGCTCTGTGCCTCACCGTTACGTAGATGGTAAAGAAACACAGTAGCATGTGTGCCAGAACGTTGTCTTCATCCAGTTTGCACCTTCTTCACAACCAAATGTTTGCAAGATCTTACCTGAGCGTGTAATTAATCCCGACAACTGCCCATATGTCTCTCCATTTCACATATCAGTAGTCCTGAGTTTCAAGTTTGCCAGTGCATCTGAATAATTTTCTAAACTTGTACATTTTAAAGACTTGGGTAAATTTACTTCACCAAGGAAAATATTAATCACATTCCCAATTAAAGGCTGTTCACTATAAAGTGAGTACTTTAGAAATGCACCTTATAAAAATGTCACTACCCTTGCATGCATATATTTTAATGGGCAAACTTAGTGGCATTCGTACAGTAAAGTTAACGATGGATCGAAAGTAGTTCCATATCTTAACGTCAAATAAAAAGTGCTGGGTAACCATTTGTGATAATTTAAAATTATTCCTTTCACTTTCTGGTTTTTTTTTTAATACGTCAAAGTGTAAAAATTAGCTTATTTGTTAAGTTTTGCTTTATTAATAATTTCACAGTTTCATTTGACCAAAGCATAAATATAGTGATTAAGCCCATGGCAATGCTACTTTTACACAAGGCGGAAGAATACACAACATGTATACAAGTAGATCTTAAGCAGAGCTTTCAAAAGTGCTCAATTTACCGTGAACAGCCTATAGGAATATTTGTTTGTTGACTGACTTAAAACAAAAAAGGAAAAATTAAAACAAATTTAAAGGAAATTTTCTTCATGCCTGTTATGGATGTTAATGAATTTTTGTTAGTTAAAATAACAGGTTTGCTCATCAAACATAACATAGGAGATAGTTTTAGCACAATGTTGTGGGTGTGTTCCTGAAAGCAGTACCATTACTATAAAGAACATGTTTGTGGTTACAGTTTCTTCAGCAAGCCTAGGGGCCGTAGTAGTTAAAATAACAAGTTTGCTCATCAAACATAACATAGGAGATTGTTTTAGCACAATGTTGTGGTTGTGTTCCTGAAAGCAGTACCATTACTATAAAGAACATGTTTGTGGTTACAGTTTCTTCAGCAAGCCTGGGGGCCGTGGTAGTTAAAATAACAGGTTTGCTCATCAAACATAACATAGGAGATTGTTTTAGCACAATATTGTGGTTTTGTTCCTGAAAGCAGTACCATTACTATAAAGAACATGTTTGTGGTTACAGTTTCTTCAGCAAGCCTGGGGGCCGTGGTAGTTAAAATAACAGGTTTGCTCATCAAACATAACATAGGAGATTGTTTTAGCACAATATTGTGGTTTTGATCCTGAAAGCAGTACCATTACTATAAAGAACATGTTTGTGGTTACAGTTTCTTCAGCAAGCCTGGGGGCCGTATTAGTTAAAATAACAGGTTTGCTCATCAAACATAACATAGGAGATAGTTTTAGCACAATATTGTGGTTTTGTTCCTGAAAGCAGTACCATTACTATAAAGAACATGTTTGTGGTTACAGTTTCTTCAGCAAGCCTAGGGGCAGTGGTAGTTAGAATAACAGGTTTGCTCATCAAACATAACATAGGAGATAGTTTTAGCACAATGTTGTGGTTTTGATCCTGAAAGCAGTACCATTACTATAAAGAACATGTTTGTGGTTACAGTTTCTTCAGCAAGCCTGGGGGCCGTGGTAGTTAAAATAACAGGTTTGCTCATCAAACATAACATAGGAGATAGTTTTAGCACAATGTTGTGGTTGTTTTGAAAGCAGTACCATTACATCTAAGAACTGCTTGTGTACAGTTCTCCTTCTAGTCGCAAGCCTGGGGCCGTGGTAGTTAAATAAAGGTTTGCTCACAAACAAACATAGAAGAAGTGTTTAGCAAATGTTGTGGTTGTGTCCTGAAAGGCATTACCATTACTATAAAGACAAGTTTGTGGTTAAGTTTTCTTTCAGCAAGCCTGGGCCGAGGTAGTTAAAATAACAGGTTTGCTCATCAAACATAACAAGGAGATAGTTTTAGCACCAAAAAAAAAAAAAAAAAAAAAAAAAAAAAAAAAAAAAAAAAAAAAAAAAAAAAATTACTATAAAGAACATGTTTGTGGTTACAGTTTCTTCAGCAAGCCTGGGGGCGTGGTAGTTAAAATAACAGGTTTGCTCATCAAACATAACATAGGAGATTGTTTTAGCACAATTGTGGTTTTGTTCCTGAAAGCAGTACCATTACTATAAAGAACATGTTTTGGTTACAGTTTCTTCAGCAAGCCTAGGGCAGTGGTAGTTAGAATAACAGGTTTGCTCATCAACATAACATAGGAGATAGTATTAGCACAATGTTGTGGTTTTGATCCTGAAAGCAGTACCATTACTATAAAGAACATGTTTGTGGTTACAGTTCTTCAGCAAGCCTGGGGCCGTGGTAGTTAAAATAACGGTTGCTCATCAAACATAACATAGGAGATAGTTTTGCTCAATGTTGTGGTTGTGTTCCTGAAAGCAGTACCATTACTAAAAGAACATGTTTGTGTTTACAGTTTCTTCAGCAAGCTAGGGGCCGTAGTAGTTAAAATAACAGTTTGTCATCAAAATAACATAGGAGATGGTTTTAGCTCAATGTTGTGGTGTGTTCCTGAAAGCAGTACCATTACTATAAAGAACATGTTTGTGGTTACTGTTTCTTCAGCAAGCCTAGGGCCGTGGTAGTTAGAATAACAGGTTTGCTCATCAAACATAACATAGGAGATAGTTTTAGCACAATATGTGGTTTGTTCCTGAAAGCAGTACCATACTATAAAGAAATGTTTGTGGTTACAGTTTCTTCAGCAAGCCTAGGCCGTGGTAGTAAATAACAGGTTGCTCATCAAACATAACATAGGAGATTGTTTAGCACAATATTGTGGTTGTGTTAATGAAAGCAGTACCATTACTATAAAGAACATGTTGTGTTACAGTTTCTTCAGCAAGCCAAGGCCGTATTAGTTAAAATAACAAGTTTGCTCATCAAAATAACATAGGAGATTGTTTTAGCCAATGTTGTGGTTGTGTTCCTGAAAGCAGTACCATTACTATAAAGAACATGTTTGTGGTTACAGTTTCTTCAGCAAGCCTAGGGGCCGTGGTAGTTAAATAACAGGTTTGCTCATCAAACATAACATAGGAGATAGTTTAGCACAATGTTGTGTTCCTGAAGCAGTACCATTACAAAGAACATGTTTGTGGTTACAGTTTCTTCAGCAAGCCAAGGCCGTGGTAGTTAGAAACAGGTTTACTCATCAACATAACTAGGAGATTGTTTTAGCACAATGTTGTGGTTGTGTTCCTGAAAGCAGTACCATTACTATAAGAACATGTTTGTGGTTACAGTTTCTTCAGCAAGCAGGGGCCGTGGTAGTTAAAATAACAGGTTTGCTCATCAAACATAATATAGGAGATTTTTAGCACAATATTGTGGTTTTGTTCCTGAAAGCAGTACCATTACTATAAAGAACATGTATGTGGTTACAGTTCTTCAGCAAGCCTGGGCCGTGTAGTTAAAATACAGGTTTGCTCATCAAACATAACATAGAGATAGTTTAGCACAATGTTGTGGTTGTGTTCTGAAAGCAGTACCATACTATAAAGAACATGTTTGTGCTTACGTTTCTTCAGCAAGCCTAGGGGCCGTGTAGTTAGAATAACAGGTTTGCTCATCAACATAACATAGAGATAGTTTTAGCACAATGTTGTGGTTGTGTTCCTGAAAGCAGTAACATACTATAAAGAACATGTTCGTGGTTACAGTTTCTTCAGCAAGCCAAGGGGCCGTGGTAGTTAAAATAACAGTTTGCTCATCAACATAACATAGGAGATAGATTTAGCACAATTTGTGGTTGTGTTCCTGAAAGCAGTACCATTACTATAAGAACATGTTTGTGGTTACAGTTTCTTCAGCAGCCTGGGGCCGTGGTAGTTAAATAACAGGTTTGCTCATCAAAATAACATAGGAGATAGTTTTAACACAATGTTGTGGTTGTGTTCCTGAAAGCAGTACCATTATATAAAAACAGTTTGTGGTTACAGTTTCTTCAGCAAGCTGGGGCCGTATTAGTTAAATAACAGGTTTGCTCATCAACATACATAGGAGATTGTTTAGCACAATATTGTGTTTTGTTCCTGAAAGCGTACATTACTATAAAGAACATGTTTGTGGTTACAGTTTCTTCAGCAAGCCTGGGGCCGTAGTATTAAATAACAGTTTGCTCATCAAACATAACAAGGAGATTGTTTAGCTCAATGTTGTGTTGTGTTCCTGAAAGCAGTACCATACTATAAAGAAGTTGTGGTTACAGTTTCTTCAGCAAGCCAAGGCCGTGGTAGTTAAATAACAGGTTTGCTCATCAAACATAACATAGGAGATTGTTTTGCACAATGTTGTGGTTGTGTTCTGAAGCAGTACATTACTAAAAGAACTGTTGTGGTTACAGTTCTTCAGCAAGCTGGGCCGTGGTTTAAAATAACAGGTTTGCTCATCAAACATACATAGGAGATTGTTTTAGCACAATATTGTGTTTTGTCCTGAAGCAGTACCATTACTATAAAGAACATGTTGTGGTTACAGTTTTTCAGCAAGCCTGGGGCCGTGGTAGTTAAATAACAGGTTTGCTCATCAAACATAACATAGAGATAGTTTTAGCACAATGTTGTGTTGTGTCCTGAAGCAGTACCTTACTATAAAGAACATTTGTGGTAAGTTTCTTCAGCAAGCGGGCCGTGGTAGTTAAAAAAAGGTTGCTCATCAACATAATAGAGATAGTTTTAGCACAATGTTGTGGTTGTGTTCCTGAAAGCAGTACCATTACTATAAAGAACTGTTTGTGTACAGTTTCTTCAGCAAGCTGGGCCGTGGTAGTTAAAAACAGTTTGTCATCAAATAAATAGGAATAGTTTAGCACAATGTTGTGGTTGTTTCTGAAAGCAGTACCATTATATAAACATGTTTGTGGTTACAGTTTCTTCAGCAAGCCTGGGGCGTGGTAGTTAAAAAAGGTTTGTCATCAAACATAACAAGGAGATTGTTTAGCACATTTTGGTTGCTCCTGAAGCAGTACCATTACTATAAAGAACATATTTGTGGTTACAGTTTCTTCAGCAAGCCTGGGGGCCGTGGTAGTTAAAATAACAGGTTTGCTCATCAAACATAACATAGGAGATTGTTTTAGCACAATATTGTGGTTTTGTTCCTGAAAGCAGTACCATTACTATAAAGAACATGTTTGTGGTTACAGTTTCTTCAGCAAGCCTGTGGGCCGTGGTAGTTAAAATAACAGGTTTGCTCATCAAACATAATATAGAGATAGTTTTACACAATGTTGTGGTTGTGTTCCTGAAAGCAGTACCATTACTATAAAGAACATGTTTGTGGTTACAGTTTCTTCAGCAAGCCTGGGGCCGTGGTAGTTAAATAACAGGTTTGCTCATCAAACATAACATAGGAGATAGTTTTAGCACAATGTTGTGGTTGTGTTCCTGAAAGCAGTAACATTACTATAAAGAACATGTTTGTGGTTACAGTTTCTTCAGCAAGCCTGGGGCCGTGGTAGTTAAAATAACAGGTTTGCTATCAAACATAACATAGGAGATAGTTTTAGCACAATGTTGTGGTTGTGTTCCTGAAAGCAGTACCATTACTATAAAGAACATGTTTGTGGTTACAGTTTCTTCAGCAAGCCTGGGGCCGTAGTAGTTAAAATAACAGTTTGCTCATCAAACATAACATAGGAGATTGTTTTAGCACAATTTGTGGTTGTTGTTCCTGAAAGCAGTACCATTACTATAAAGAACATGTTTGTGGTTACGTTTCTTCAGCAAGCCTGGGGCCGTGGTAGTTAAAATAACAGGTTTGCTCATCAAACATAACATAGGAGATGTTTTAGCACAATTGTGGTTTGTTCCTGAAAGCAGTACCATTACTATAAAGAACATGTTTGTGGTTACAGTTTCTTCAGCAAGCCTGGGGGCCGTGGTAGTTAAAATAACAGGTTTGCTCATCAAACATAACATAGGAGATTGTTTTAGCACATATTGTGGTTTGTGTTCCTGAAAGCAGTACCATTACTATAAAGAACATGTTTGTGTTACAGTTTCTTCAGCAAGCCTGGGGGCCGTAGTAGTTAAAATAACAGTTTGCTCATCAAACATAACATAGGAGATTGTTTTAGCACAATTTGTGGTTTTGTTCCTGAAAGCAGTACCATTACTATAAAGAACATGTTTGTGGTTACAGTTTCTTCAGCAAGCCTGGGGCCGTGGTAGTTAAAATAACAGTTTGCTCATCAAACATACATAGGAGATGTTTTAGCACAATTTGTGGTTGTGTTCCTGAAAGCAGTACCATTACTATAAAGAACATGTTTGTTGTTACAGTTTCTTCAGCAAGCCTAGGGCGTGGTAGTTAAATAACAGTTTGTCATCAAACATAACATAGGAGATAGTTTTAGCACAATGTTGTGGTTGTGTTCCTGAAAGCAGTAACATTACTTAAAGAACATGTTTGTGGTTACAGTTTCTTCAGCAAGCCTGGGCCGTGTAGTTAAAATAACAGGTTTGCTCATCAACATAACATAGGAGATGTTTTAGCACAATTTGTGGTTTGTTCCTGAAAGCAGTACCATTATATAAAGAACATGTTTGTGGTTACAGTTTCTTCAGCAAGCCTGGGGGCCGTGTAGTTAAAATAACAGGTTTGCTCATCAAACATAACATAGGAGATGTTTTAGCACAATGTTGTGGTTGTGTTCTGAAAGCAGTACCATTACTATAAAGAACATGTTTGTGGTTACAGTTTCTTCAGCAAGCTGGGGCGTGTAGTTAAATAACAGGTTTGCTCATCAACATAACATAGAGATGTTTTAGCACAATTTGTTTGTTCTGAAAGCAGTACATTACTATAAAGAACATGTTTGTGGTTACAGTTTCTTCAGCAAGCCGGGGCCGTGGTAGTTAAATAACGTTTCTCTCAAACATAACATAGGAGATTGTTTTAGCACAATGTTGTGGTTGTGTTCCTGAAAGCAGTACCATTACTATAAAGAACATGTTGTGGTTACAGTTTCTTCAGCAAGCCGGGGGCCGTGGTAGTTAAATAACAGGTTTGCTCATCAACATAAATAGGAGATGTTTTAGCACAATATTGTGGTTTTGTTCCTGAAAGCAGTACCATTACTATAAAGAACAGTTGTGGTTACAGTTTCTTCAGCAAGCCTGGGGCCGTGGTAGTTAAAATAACAGGTTGCTCATCAAACAAACATAGAATAGTTTTACACAATGTGTGTTTGTTCCTGAAGCATACCATTACTATAAAGAACATGTTTGTGGTTACAGTTTCTTCAGAAGCCTGGGGCCGTGGTAGTTAAATAACAGTTTGCTCACAACATAACATAGAGATGTTTTAGCACAATTTGTGTTGTTCCTGAAAGCATACATTACTAAAAGAACATGTTGTGGTTACAGTTTCTCAGCAGCAAGGGGCCTGTAGTTAAAATAACAGTTTGCTCATCAACATAACATAGGAGATTGTTTTGACAATTTGTGGTTTGTTCCTGAAAGCATACCATTACTATAAAAAATGTTGTGGTTACAGTTTCTTCAGCAAGCCTGGGCCGTGGTAGTTAATAACAGGTTTGCTCATCAAACAAACATAGGAGATGTTTACACAATTTGTGGTTTGTTCCTGAAGCAGTACCATTAATAAAGACATGTTGTGGTTACAGTTTCTTCAGCAAGCCGGGGCCGTTATTAAAATACAGTTGCTCATCAAACAAACATGGAGATGTTTTAGCACAATTTGTGGTTTGTTCCTGAAAGCAGTACCATACTATAAAGAACATGTTTGTGTCAGTTTCCAGAAGCCTGGGCCGTGTATTAAATAACATTGCTCATCAAACATAACTAGAGTTGTTTAGCCAATTGTGGTTGTTCCTGAAAGCATACCATTACATAAATGTTTGTGGTTACGTTTCTTCAGCAAGCAGGCGTGAGTTAATAACAGGTTTGTCTCAAAATACATAGGAGATGTTAGCCATGTGTGTTGTGTCTAAAGCAGACATACAAACAGTTTGTGTTACATTTCTTCAGCAGCGGGGGCCGGGTAGTTAAAATACAGGTTTGCTCATCAAACATAATAGGAATTGTTTTAGCACAATATGTGTTTTTCCTGAAGCTACCATTACTTAAAACATGTTTGTGGTTACAGTTTCACAGTGGGCGATTAATAACAGGTTTGCTACAAACATAACATAAGATAGTTTTAGCAATGTTGGGGTTCCTGGCTCTACTATAAGAACATGTTTGGTACAGTTCTCAGCAAGCCTGGGGGCCGTGTATTAAAATAACGGTTTGCTCATCAACATAACATAGATGTTTAGCACAATTTGTGGTTGTCTGAAGCAGTACATACTATAAAGACATGTTGTGGTTACAGTTTCTTCAGCAAGCCTGGGGGCCGTGTATTAATAACGTTTGCTCACAAACATAACATAGAGATGTTTTACCATGTTGTGGTGTTTCTGAAAGCGTACCATTACTATAAGACATGTTTACAGTTCTTCACAGCCGGGCGTAAATACAGGTTTGCTCTCAAAAATAACATGTTTGTGGTTACAGTTTCTTCAGCAAGCCTGGGGCCCATGGTAGTTAAAATAACATGTTTTCTCATCAAACATAACATAGGAGATAGTTTTAGCACAATGTTGTGGTTGTGTTCCTGAAAGCAGTACCATTACTATAAAGAACATGTTTGTTGTTACAGTTTCTTCAGCAAGCCTAGGGGCCGTGGTAGTTAGAATAACAGGTTTGTTCATCAAACATAACATAGGAGATAGTTTTAGCACAATGTTGTGGTTGTGTTCCTGAAAGCAGTACTATTACTATAAAGAACATGTTTGTGGTTACAGTTTCTTCAGCAAGCCAAGGGGCCGTGGTAGTTAAAATAACAGGTTTGCTCATCAAACATAACATAGGAGATTGTTTTAGCACAATATTGTGGTTTTGTTCCTGAAAGCAGTACCATTACTATAAAGAACATGTTTGTGGTTACAGTTTCTTCAGCAAGCCTGGGGGCCGTGGTAGTTAAAATAACAGGTTTGCTCATCAAACATAACATAGGAGATAGTTTTAGCACAATGTTGTGGTTGTGTTCCTGAAAGCAGTACCATTACTATAAAGAACATGTTTGTGGTTACAGTTTCTTCAGCAAGCCTGGGGGCCGTGGTAGTTAAAATAACAGGTTTGCTCATCAAACATAACATAGGAGATTGTTTTAGCACAATATTGTGGTTTTGTTCCTGAAAGCAGTACCATTACTATAAAGAACATGTTTGTGGTTACAGTTTCTTCAGCAAGCCTGGGGGCCGTAGTAGTTAAAATAAAAGTTTGCTCATCAAACATAACATAGGAGATTGTTTTTAGCTCAATGTTGTGGTTGTGTTCCTGAAAGCAGTACCATTACTATAAAGAACATTTTTGTGGTTACAGTTTCTTCAGCAAGCCAAGGGGCCGTGGTAGTTAAAATAACAGGTTTGCTCATCAAACATAACATAGGAGATTGTTTTAGCACAATATTGTGGTTTTGTTCCTGAAAGCAGTACCATTACTATAAAGAACATGTTTGTGGTTACAGTTTCTTCAGCAAGCCTGGGGGCCGTGGTAGTTAAAATAACAGGTTTGCTCATCAAACATAACATAGGAGATAGTTTTAGCACAATGTTGTGGTTGTGTTCCTGAAAGCAGTAACATTACTATAAAGAACATGTTTGTGGTTACAGTTTCTTCAGCAAGCCTAGGGCCGTAGTAGTTAAAATAACAGGTTTTGCTCATCAAACATAACATAGGAGATTGTTTTAGCACAATATTGTGTTTTGTTCCTGAAAGCAGTACCATTACTATAAAGAACATGTTTGTGGTTACAGTTTCTTCAGCAAGCCTGGGGCCGTGGTAGTTAAAATAACAGGTTTGCTCATCAAACATAACATAGGAGATAGTTTTAGCACAATGATTGTGGTTGTTGTTCCTGAAAGCAGTACCATTACTATAAAGAACATGTTTGTGGTTACAGTTTCTTCAGCAAGCCTGGGGGCCGTGGTAGTTAAAATAACAGGTTTGCTCATCAAACATAACATAGGAGATGTTTTAGCACAATGTTGTGGTTGTGTTCCTGAAAGCAGTACCATTACTATAAAGAACATGTTTGTGGTTACAGTTTCTTCAGCAAGCCTGGGGCCGTGGTAGTTAAAATAACAGGTTTGCTCATCAAACATAACATAGGAGAATTGTTTTAGCACAATGTTGTGGTTGTGTTCCTGAAAGCAGTACCATTACTATAAAGAACATGTTTGTGGTTACAGTTTCTTCAGCAAGCCTGGGGGCCGTGGTAGTTAAAATAACAGGTTTGCTCATCAAACATAACATAGGAGATGTTTTAGCACAATATTGTGGTTTGTTCCTGAAAGCAGTACCATTACTATAAAGAACATGTTTGTGGTTACAGTTTCTTCAGCAAGCCTGGGGCCGTGTAGTTAAAATAACAGGTTTGCTCATCAAACATAACATAGGAGATTGTTTTAGCACAATTTGTGGTTTTGTTCCTGAAAGCAGTACCATTACTATAAAGAACATGTTTGTGGTTACAGTTTCTTCAGTTTCTTCAGCAAGCCTGGGCCGTGGTAGTTAAAATAACAGGTTTGCTCATCAAACATAACATAGGAGATTGTTTTAGCACAATGTTGTGGTTGTGTTCCTGAAAGCAGTACCATTACTATAAAGAACATTTTGTGGTTACAGTTTCTTCAGCAAGCCAAGGGGCCGTGGTAGTTAAAATAACAGGTTTGCTCATCAAACATAACATAGGAGATTGTTTTAGCACAATATTGTGGTTTTGTTCCTGAAAGCAGTACCATTACTATAAAGAACATGTTTGTGGTGTACAGTTTCTTCAGCAAGCCTGGGGCCGTGGTAGTTAAAATAACAGGTTTGCTCATCAAACATAACATAGGAGATAGTTTTAGCACAATGTTGTGGTTGTGTTCCTGAAAGCAGTACCATTACTATAAAGAACATGTTTGTGGTTACAGTTTCTTCAGCAAGCCTAGGGGCCGTGGTAGTTAAAATAACAGGTTTGCTCATCAAACATAACATAGGAGATTGTTTTAGCACAATATTGTGGTTTTGTTCCTGAAAGCAGTACCATTACTATAAAGAACATGTTTGTGGTTACAGTTTCTTCAGCAAGCCTGGGGGCCGTGGTAGTTAAAATAACAGTTTGCTCATCAAACATAACATAGGAGATTGTTTTAGCACAATGTTGTGGTTGTGTTCCTGAAAGCAGTACCATTACTATAAAGAACATGTTTGTGGTTACAGTTTCTTCAGCAAGCCTAGGGCCGTGGTAGTTAAAATAACAGGTTTGCTCATCAAACATAACATAGGAGATTGTTTTAGCACAATATTGTGGTTTGTTCCTGAAAGCAGTACCATTACTATAAAGAACATGTTTGTGGTTACAGTTTCTTCAGCAAGCCGGGGGCCGTGGTAGTTAAAATAACAGGTTTTGCTCATCAAACATAACATAGGAGATTGTTTTAGCACAATATTGTGGTTTTGTTCCTGAAAGCAGTACCATTACTATAAAGAACATGTTTGTGGTTACAGTTTCTTCAGCAAGCCTGGGGGCCGTGGTAGTTAAAATAACAGTTTGCTCATCAAACATAACATAGGAGATAGTTTTAGCACAATGTTGTGGTTGTGTTCCTGAAAGCAGTACCATTACTATAAAGAACATGTTTGTGGTTACAGTTTCTTCAGCAAGCCTGGGGCCGTGGTAGTTAAAATAACAGGTTTGCGGTTTGCTCATCAAACATAACATAGGAGATAGTTTTAGCACAATGTTGTGGTTGTGTTCCTGAAAGCAGTACCATTACTATAAAGAACATGTTTGTGGTTACAGTTTCTTCAGCAAGCTGGGGCCGTGTATTAGAAATAACAGTTTGCTCATCAAACATAACATAGGAGATTGTTTTAGCACAATTTGTGGTTGTGTTCCTGAAAGCAGTACCATTACTATAAAGAACATGTTTGTGGTTACAGTTTCTTCAGCAAGCCTAGGGGCCTATTAGTTAAAATAACAAGTTTGCTCATCAAACATAACATAGGAGATTGTTTTAGCTCAATGTTGTGGTTGTTTCCGAAAGCAGTACCATTACTATAAAGAACAGTTTGTGGTTACAGTTTCTTCAGCAAGCCAAGGGCCGTGGTATTTAAAATAACAGGTTTGCTCATCAAACATAACATAGGAGATTGATTTAGCACAATATTGTGGTTTTGTTCCTGAAAGCAGTACCATTATATAAAGAACATGTTTGTGTTACAGTTTCTTCAGCAAGCCTGGGGCCGTGTAGTTAAAATAACGGTTTGCTCATCAAACATAACATGAAGATAGTTTTAGCACAATGTTGTGGTTGTGTTCCTGAAAGCAGTACCATTACATAAAGAACATGTTTGTGTTACAGTTTCTTCAGCAAGCCTGGGGCCTGGTAGTTAAAATAACAGGTTTGCTCATCAAACATAACATAGGAGATTGTTTTAGCACAATATTGTGGTTTGTTCCTGAAAGCAGTACCATTACTATAAAGAACATGTTGTGGTTACAGTTTCTTCAGCATGCCTGGGGCCGTGGTTTAAAATAACAGTTTGCTCATCAAAATAACATAGGAGATAGTTTTAGCACAATTTGTGGTTGTTCCTGAAAGCAGTACCATTACTATAAAGAACATGTTTGTGGTTACAGTTTCTTCAGCAAGCTAGGGGTCGTGGTAGTTAAATAACAGGTTTGCTCATCAAACATAACATAGGCGATAGTTTTAGCACATTGTTGTGGTTGTGTTCCTGAAAGCAGTACCATTACTATAAAGAACATGTTTGTGGTTACAGTTTCTTCAGCAAGCCTAGGGGCCGTAGTAGTTAAAATAACAGTTTGCTCATCAAACATAACATAGGAATTGTTTTAGCTCAATTTGTGGTTGTGTTCCTGAAAGCAGTACCATTACTATAAAGAACATGTTTGTGGTTACAGTTTCTTCAGCAAGCCGGGGCGTGGTAGTTAAAATACAGGTTTGCTCATCAACATAACATAGGAGATTGTTTTAGCACATTTGTGGTTTGTTCCTGAAAGCAGTACCATTACTATAAAGAACATGTTTGTGGTTACAGTTTCTTCAGCAAGCCTAGGGCCGTGGTAGTTAGAATAACAGGTTTGCTCATCAAACTTAACATAGGAGATAGTTTTAGCACAATGTTGTGGTTGTGTTCCTGAAAGCGGTACCATTACAATAAAGAACATGTTTGTGTTTACAGTTTCTTCAGCAAGCCTAGGGGCCTTATTAGTTAAAATAACAAGTTTGCGCATCAAACATAACATAGGAGATTGTTTTAGCTCAATGTTGTGGTTGTGTTCCTGAAAGCAGTACCATTACTATAAAGAACATGTTTGTGGTTACAGTTTCTTCAGCAAGCCAAGGGGCCGTGGTAGTTAAAATAACATTTTTGCTCATCAAACATAACATAGGAGATTGATTTAGCACAATATTGTGGTTTTGTTCCTGAAAGCAGTACATTACTATAAAGAACATGTTTGTGGTTACAGTTTCTTCAGCAAGCCTGGGGCCGTGGTAGTTAAAATAACAGGTTTGCTCATCAAACATAACATAGAAGATAGTTTTAGCACAATGTTGTGGTTGTGTTCCTGAAAGCAGTACCATTACTATAAAGAACATGTTTGTGGTTACAGTTTCTTCAGCAAGCCTGGGGGCCGTGGTAGTTAAAATAACAGGTTTGCTCATCAAACATAACATAGGAGATTGTTTTAGCACAATATTGTGGTTTTGTTCCTGAAAGCAGTACCATTACTATAAAGAACATGTTTGTGGTTACAGTTTCTTCAGCATGCCTGGGGCCGTGGTTGTTAAAATAACAGGTTTGCTCATCAAACATAACATAGGAGATAGTTTTAGCACAATGTTGTGGTTGTGTTCCTGAAAGCAGTACCATTACTATAAAGAACATGTTTGTGGTTACAGTTTCTTCAGCAAGCCTAGGGGCCTGGTAGTTAGAATAACAGGTTTGCTCATCAAACATAACATAGGGATAGTTTTAGCACATTGTTGTGGTTGTGTTCCTGAAAGCAGTACCATTACTATAAAGAACATGTTTGTGGTTACAGTTTCTTCAGCAAGCCTAGGGGCCGTAGTAGTTAAAATAACAAGTTTGCTCATCAAACATAACATAGGAGATTGTTTTAGCTCAATGTTGTGGTTGTTCCTGAAAGCAGTACCATTACTATAAAGAACATGTTTGTGGTTACAGTTTCTTCAGCAAGCCAAGGGGCGTGGTAGTTAAAATAACAGGTTTGCTCATCAAACATAACATAGGAGATTGTTTTAGCCAATATTGTGGTTTTGTTCCTGAAAGCAGTACCATTACTATAAAGAACATGTTTGTGGTTACAGTTTCTTCAGCAAGCCTGGGGCCGTGGTAGTTAAAATAACAGGTTTGCTCATCAAACATAACATAGGAGATAGTTTTAGCACAATGTTGTGGTTGTGTTCCTGAAAGCAGTACCATTACTATAAAGAACATGTTTGTGGTTACAGTTTCTTCAGCAAGCCTGGGGCCGTAGTTAGTTAAATAACAGGTTTGCTCATCAAACATAACATAGGAGATTTTTTAGCCAATGTTGTGGTTGTGTTCCTGAAAGCAGTACCATTACTATAAAGAACATGTTTGTGGTTACAGTTTCTTCAGCAAGCCTAGGGGCCGTGGTAGTTAAATAACAGGTTTGCTCATCAAACATAACATAGGAGATAGTTTAGCACAATATTGTGGTTTTGTTCCTGAAAGCAGTACCATTACTATAAAGAACATGTTTGTGGTTACAGTTTCTTCAGCAAGCCTAGGGCCGTGGTAGTTAAATAACAGGTTTGCTCATCAAACATAACATAGAGATGTTTTAGCACAATTGTTGTTTTGTTCCTGAAGCAGTACCATTACTATAAAGAACATGTTTGTGGTTACAGTTTCTTCAGCAAGCCTGGGGCCGTGGTAGTTAAAATAACAGGTTTGCTCATCAAACATAACATAGGAGATTGTTTTAGCACAATGTTGTGGTTGTGTTCCTGAAAGCAGTACCATTACTATAAAGAACATGTTTGTGGTTACAGTTTCTTCAGCAAGCCAGGGGCCGTGGTGTTAAAATAACAGGTTTGCTCATCAAACATAACATAGGAGATAGTTTTAGCACAATGTTGTGGTTTGTTCCTGAAAGCAGTACCATTACTATAAAGAACATGTTTGTGGTTACAGTTTCTTCAGCAAGCCTGGGGCCGTGGTAGTTAAAATAACAGTTTGCTCATCAAACATAACATAGGAGATAGTTTTAGCACAATGTTGTGGTGTGTTCCTGAAAGCAGTACCATTACTATAAAGAACATGTTTGTGGTTACAGTTTCTTCAGCAAGCCTGGGGCCGTAGTAGTTAAAATAACAGTTTGCTCATCAAACATAACATAGGAGATTGTTTTAGCCAATTTGTGGTTTGTTCCTGAAAGCAGTACCATTACTATAAAGAACATGTTTGTGGTTACAGTTTCTTCAGCAAGCCAGGGGCCGTAGTAGTTAAATAACAGGTTTGCTCATCAACATAACATAGGAGATGTTTTAGCACAAATTGTGGTTTGTTTCCTGAAAGCAGTACCATTACTATAAAGAACATGTTTGTGGTTACAGTTTCTTCAGCAAGCCTAGGGCCGTGTAGTTAAAATAACAGGTTTGCTCATCAAACATAACATAGGAGATAGTTTTAGCACAATGTTGTGGTTGTGTTCCTGAAAGCAGTACCATTACATAAAGAACATGTTTGTGGTTACAGTTTCTTCAGCAAGCCTGGGGCCTATTAGTTAAAATAACAGTTTGCTCATCAAACATAACATAGGAGATGTTTTAGCCAATGTTGTGGTTGTGTTCCTGAAGCAGTACCATTACTATAAGAACATGTTTGTGGTTACAGTTTCTTCAGCAAGCCAAGGGGCCCTGGTAGTTTAAAATAACAGGTTTGCTCATCAAACATAACATAGGAGATTGATTTAGCACAATATTGTGGTTTTGTTCCTGAAAGCAGTACCATTACTATAAAGAACATGTTTGTGGTTACAGTTTCTTCAGCAAGCCTGGGGGCCGTGGTAGTTAAAATAACAGGTTTGCTCATCAAACATAACATAGAGATAGTTTTAGCACAATGTTGTGGTTGTGTTCCTGAAAGCAGTACCATTACTATAAAGAACATGTTTGTGGTTACAGTTTCTTCAGCAAGCCTGGGGGCCGTGGTAGTTAAAATAACAGGTTTGCTCATCAAACATAACATAGGAGATTGTTTTAGCACAATATTGTGGTTTTGTTCCTGAAAGCAGTACCATTACTATAAAGAACATGTTTGTGGTTACAGTTTCTTCAGCATGCCTGGGGCCGTGGTTGTTAAAATAACAGGTTTGCTCATCAAACATAACATAGGAGATAGTTTTAGCACAATGTTGTGGTTGTGTTCCTGAAAGCAGTACCATTACTATAAAGAACATGTTTGTGGTTACAGTTTCTTCAGCAAGCCTAGGGGCCGTGGTAGTTAGAATAACAGGTTTGCTCATCAAACATAACATAGGAGATAGTTTTAGCACATTGTTGTGGTTGTGTTCCTGAAAGCAGTACCATTACTATAAAGAACATGTTTGTGGTTACAGTTTCTTCAGCAAGCCTAGGGGCCGTAGTAGTTAAAATAACAGGTTTGCTCATCAAACATAACATAGGAGATAGTTTTAGCACAATATTGTGGTTTTGTTCCTGAAAGCAGTACCATTACTATAAAGAACATGTTTGTGGTTACAGTTTCTTCAGAAAGCCTAGGGGCCGTGGTAGTTAGAATAACAGGTTTGCTCATCAAACATAACATAGGAGATTGTTTTAGCACAATATTGTGGTTTTGTTCCTGAAACAGTACCATTACTATAAAGAACATGTTTGTGGTTACAGTTTCTTCAGCATGCCTAGGGGCCGTGGTAGTTAAAATAACAGGTTTGCTCATCAAACATAACATAGGAGATAGTTATAGCACAATGTTGTGGTTGTGTTCCTGAAAGCAGTACCATTACTATAAAGAACATGTTTGTGGTTACTGTTTCTTCAGCAAGCCAAGGGGCCGTGGTAGTTAGATTACTTGCCTCCCCCAAATGACCGGGTTCAATTTCTGGCAGGGTTGCCAGAGGATTTTCACATGTGGGAATCGTGCCGGACGATGTTGCTGCTCGGGGGATTTTCTCTTCAGAGATCACCTGTTTCCCCGGCACCTTCATTCCGGGGCTGCTCCATACTCACGTCGCGTTCCTCGTTGGCTCTCAAGAACTCTGTGTCAAGAGCCTCTTATTCACTCCAGCAAGACTAGTATTAAAGTCATCAGGTTACTAATTATAACTAACATCAGTAAGATTTATTATAATGTACATGTAAACCAAGCATTGTACTATATTAGGCTAAGGGGTTATTATTTCTTTTAGAAATGAACCTCAACATAAATAGAAAATGCACACATTCATATTTTGAACCTAAATCATAATGGTTTAGAAGTAGTGCTTCGCTAACCTTGTTCTCAGACGTTGTGTCATTTGTTACAAAGGAAAATGTATGCAAAATATTGCAAGAAGTGCACTGTAGAGGCGTGGTTAGAAACAACGTGATTGGATATTTTGTAGTGGCGTCTAAAGATGAAAAGCATTTAAGAATAGTTGTGTGTTCAAAGACAAGTTTCAAGTAATAATTTCAACTGAAGAGTATTAATTTTTTTGGATGTGAATATATAGGGAGGGTTATTGCTTGAAGTCGCATTCAGACGAGTGGAGAGTTGCTTGCATGTAGAGGTGAGTCAGCCTTCACGCTTGCCTTCACCTTTTTATGCAGAAATACTTTTTTTTTTTTTTTTGCATCATAAATTTGGATTCATAGTAATTACTGACAATGTATGATTATAGAAACTTCTTACATTTTACTAATAGTTTAATATTTGATTGTTTAATTTTTATTGTGTGTTACCGGCTTGTAAAGGTCTCAAATTTTTAAATAAAATATAAATAATTACATTTTCTATAATCCTACATTGTCAGTAATGACGGGAAAAGGAAGAATTTCCTCAAAGGAGGTGGCACAGAGCCTTAAGCGAGCATCCACTGGTGCATTTTTGCATGAGCATGGTGACATCACATACTCGTTAGTACTCACTATAGGTCAAAATATGCGTGACCCGCATGCTCGAGAAGATCTGCCTGTGGTTGTGCCAATATAGATAGCCAAACTTTGAAATATCATACTATGACAAATACCAGTGTAATAAGTCCAGACATTAAAAACATTATTAGATTCACTGCGAAAAATGCTTGATATTACACAGCAAATTTCTGGATAACGGATATGTCTGCATAATGTTTTTACATAGCAAATTGCCGGATCACAGGTATGTCTGCATAAAGATTTTAGATGAAAAATTACTGAAACCTGGAATCTTATAAAAAAAAGTTGGTAAATATCTCTACTGAAACTGAAAAGTCGTTGTCCTTTAATAGTGTTGCTAAGGGTAGTGCAAGACATTGTGGTGGTAACATGAGAATGTTAATGTGCTATTTTGTGTGTATTTCAAGACTTATTTTCAAAGGAAATTCTGAAGTTTAGAAGTTCAGTGTCTCAAGAGCATAGATTCATAATGAGAAATTTAATTTATTATGTGTACATGTTTTAGAATCACACCTCACTGACCTGTGTTAGAAAACAACACACCTTATGCCAGCAATGACAGACAGAGAATTTATCGTGATGTCTTTATGATATTTGCCACACTATTATCAAATTTACTGGGCAGGTTTAACTATTTCTACTATACATCATACACCGCCAAGCGAGTCGTGCAATCTGGATAATCAATGACAAGGAGAATGTCAGATGCCAACTCCACTCACAAAGATCAAAGACAATCATTATCACAGATTCCTTTGTGCTCCAGATCGCTGCAACACAATAACGCAACTGAAGCACATAATAGGGACCAACACAATTCACGATTGGACCCTGATACTCATGATTATTATTACCAGCTATCGAACAATTGTACATCAGGGCATTTGTTACGAAATAATTGATGTCACTATACTGGGGCTCGTACATAGTCAGCAAAGTGATGCAGGTGGACTGTTTTCAGTTGAAACACCCATTTAGTGACAATCCTATGGACAGATATGTGACATTATTGAAGAAATATAAAATGATTATGGGTTTGCAACAGTTGAATTTGTAATTTGAATATATTGCAGTCATTGTAGTGAATCCCTTATTTCATTTGTAAATGATCGTCACTATAAATATTGCTGTTTGTGGATGCCGTAGCCAGGTGGTGTTGGTCTTGTGGAAATATTAATATTTTAAGATGGCCAGATATTGAGTTATTTTTATCCAGTCAACCTTTAAAGTAAAATTTGATGACTAGATAGTGATGCAAAGAGAAATCATCAATATGTTGTTTCTCCGAACTATGCAATGTTTCAAAAGGTGAAGCTTCATAGTTGTCACCATCAACTAATATTAGCCTTACTGCTGATGTAGACCCGGCCCAGATTTTACTATTGGTGTGTGCGACACCTCTACAGTCGCTCTTAATTAGCTGATGTAGACCCGGCCCGGATTCTACTATTGGTGTGTGCGACACCTGTACAGTCGCTCTTAATTAGTTGATGTAGACCCGGCCTGGATTCTACTATTGGTGTGTGTGACACCTCTACAGTCGCTCTTAATTAGTTGATGTAGACCCGGCCTGGATTCTACTATTGGTGTGTGCGACACCTCTACAGTCGCTCTTAATTAGTTGATGTAGACCCGGCCTGGATTCTACTATTGGTGTGTGTGACACCTCTACAGTCGCTCTTAATTAGTTGATGTAGACCCGGCCTGGATTCTACTATTGGTGTGTGCGACACCTCTACAGTCGCTCTTAATTAGTTGATGTAGACCCGGCCCGGATTCTACTATTGGTGTGTGTGACACCTCTACAGTCGCTCTTAATTAGCTGATGTAGACCCGGCCCGGATTCTACTATTGGTGTGTGCGACACCTCTACAGTCGCTCTTAATTAGTTGATGTAGACCCGGCCCGGATTCTACTATTGGTGTGTGCGACACCTCCAGAGTCGCTCTTAATTAGCTGATGTAGACCCGGCCCGGATTCTACTATTGGTGTGCGACACCTCTACAGTCGCTCTTAATTAGCTGATGTAGACCCGGCCCGGATTCTACTATTGGTGTGTGCGACACCTCTACAGTCGCTCTTAATTAGCTGATGTAGACCCGGCCCGGATTCTACTATTGGTGTGTGCGACACCTCTACAGTCGCTCTTAATTAGTTGATGTAGACCCGGCCCGGATTCTACTATTGGTGTGTGTGACACCTCTACAGTCGCTCTTAATTAGCTGATGTAGACCCGGCCCGGATTCTACTATTGGTGTGTGTGACACCTCTACAGTCGCTCTTAATTAGTTGATGTAGACCCGGCCTGGATTCTACTATTGGTGTGTGCGACACCTCTACAGTCGCTCTTAATTAGTTGATGTAGACCCGGCCCGGATTCTACTATTGGTGTGTGTGACACCTCTACAGTCGCTCTTAATTAGCTGATGTAGACCCGGCCCGGATTCTACTATTGGTGTGTGCGACACCTCTACAGTCGCTCTTAATTAGTTGATGTAGACCCGGCCCGGATTCTACTATTGGTGTGTGCGACACCTCCAGAGTCGCTCTTAATTAGCTGATGTAGACCCGGCCCGGATTCTACTATTGGTGTGTGCGACACCTCTACAGTCGCTCTTAATTAGCTGATGTAGACCCGGCCCGGATTCTACTATTGGTGTGTGCGACACCTCCAGAGTCGCTCTTAATTAGCTGATGTAGACCCGGCCCGGATTCTACTATTGGTGTGTGCGACACCTCCAGAGTCGCTCTTAATTAGCTGATGTAGACCCGGCCCGGATTCTACTATTGGTGTGTGCGACACCTCTACAGTCGCTCTTAATTAGCTGATGTAGACCCGGCCCGGATTCTACTATTGGTGTGTGCGACACCTCTACAGTCGCTCTTAATTAGCTGATGTAGACCCGGCCCGGATTCTACTATTGGTGTGTGCGACACCTCTACAGTCGCTCTTAATTAGTTGATGTAGACCGCCGGCCCGGATTCTACTATTGGTGTGTGCGACACCTCCAGAGTCGCTCTTAATTAGTTGATGTAGACCCGGCCCGGATTCTACTATTGGTGTGTGCGACACCTCTACAGTCGCTCTTAATTAGTTGATGTAGACCCGGCCCGGATTCTACTATTGGTGTGCGACACCTCTACAGTCGCTCTTAATTAGCTGATGTAGACCCGGCCCGGATTCTACTATTGGTGTGTGCGACACCTCTACAGTCGCTCTTAATTAGCTGATGTAGACCCGGCCCGGATTCTACTATTGGTGTGTGCGACACCTCTACAGTCGCTCTTAATTAGCTGATGTAGACCCGGCCCGGATTCTACTATTGGTGTGCGACACCTCTACAGTCGCTCTTAATTAGCTGATGTAGACCCGGCCCGGATTCTACTATTGGTGTGTGCGACACCTCTACAGTCGCTCTTAATTAGTTGATGTAGACCCGGCCCGGATTCTACTATTGGTGTGTGCGACACCTCTACAGTCGCTCTTAATTAGCTGATGTAGACCCGGCCCGGATTCTACTATTGGTGTGTGTGACACCTCTACAGTCGCTCTTAATTAGTTGATGTAGACCCGGCCCGGATTCTACTATTGGTGTGTGCGACACCTCTACAGTCGCTCTTAATTAGCTGATGTAGACCCGGCCCGGATTCTACTATTGGTGTGTGCGACACCTCCAGAGTCGCTCTTAATTAGCTGATGTAGACCCGGCCCGGATTCTACTATTGGTGTGTGCGACACCTCTACAGTCGCTCTTAATTAGTTGATGTAGACCCGGCCCGGATTCTACTATTGGTGTGTGCGACACCTCTACAGTCGCTCTTAATTAGTTGATGTAGACCCGGCCCGGATTCTACTATTGGTGTGTGCGACACCTCTACAGTCGCTCTTAATTAGCTGATGTAGACCCCGCCCGGATTCTACTATTGGTGTGTGCGACACCTCTACAGTCGCTCTTAATTAGTTGACGTGAATAGCAGCCACAACACTCCGTTGGCATGAGAGTGGTGTCAGACTGAATCAACCCAACTCCAGCGAACCCTCAAGTTTGTACCAGGCATGAAGAATTCTCGCAGGCTCTGTGCTCACATTGTTTTCTTGCAGTGGTATCTGTGAAGTACACTAGGTTCGCTGAAACTCTGTGCTGGCATTATGCTGTATCAAGGGATTGAACCTTCTTATTTCTGTTGTCCGTGGTGGAAAATAAGTGGTTAATAAGAAAAGATTTGGTGGCGGTTATTCATTTAGATTTTTGGTAAGTGATCTATTTGAATTGTTAATTCAGGAGGGTCTGGAATAAATTTATGGTGTAATATTGAAAGTTATTTAGAACAGTTCAATACTGTAATAAAAATATGCACCAAATTACTGTAAAATGAAATAAAATAATATCAGTTTGTAACACTTGGTGTAAGTCGAAAGCCGAACCCCTCTGATGTATCTGCAAATTAGAGGTTGTATTTCATTTGTATTTAATATCAGTATTGTAACGTCCAAACAACTGTAGTGTAATGAAATTAAATCAAACATAAAATTGGTGTTTTACACGTTTGTTAGAAATGTACTATAATTTTGAGCCAGTGTACCATTATTTTGAATGCCCTGTACCATGGGGGAGCACTGACGATCTAACATCCCTCAGTTTAACTTACATTTTTGGCACAACTGATGCTTAGTTATAAACAGTATTGCAAAGAGTGGAAATAAGTGATTTTAATTTAGTTTGATGCTGGGTACAGCAGGAGAAAAATTGATAAAGATACTAGTATTGATGGCAACAGTATTGATCAATTCCCCTCCCCATAGTTAAGACAACAGCATAAAAATATCTGCCATGTAATTTCACTCTAATTGAGTTTCTGTGTAATTGTTTATGTTCTTATTTTTACACTGGGTCAATAAATGCTGTTTGTCTGTTTTCAACATTAATTAGAACAAAAAAAAAGATTGATTATATAGATAATAGCAGGTACAAGGGATTGCTAGTGGTTGGAGCGTGGCTATGAGGTTTCAATAGTGATCATACCTCATCACTGCAAACATGGGTTGAGATAAGTCTGAAAGTGCAGAAAGTTCATAAATGTGTTGATGACTTATATTCTGCTCTGTTATACAACAGACAATGTATCGCAGCTGTAGCAAAGTGATGGAAAACATGTCGTAATATTTGTGAGTAAATATAGGAAAATTGTTTATACTTTCAATGATCAATTTTTTTTAAATTTCAGTTCAACATTACAAAAATATTTTGTCCCACTGTATTAACAACAATGTTGAAAATATTTTTGTATCAAAACGTGTAGGAACTGAAATACTAAATATGATGTACTTTAAATAGCTGACAAATTAATATTCGATAATCATTTCTTTGCAAATGTACATTGTACAAGTACGTTACTATTGCTTACTTAGAACTCGGAAGCTCTATCAAATAGCTCTAACTTTGACAATGTACTTTCATATCACTTCGTAACACTCAACATAAGTTTTGCAAAGATCCACACAATTTAACATAATTTCTGTCTGTTTTTTTCTTAAGAGAAACTTACTCTTTGCTTATAAAATTCCAATGCTTGCACGAACACAGGTGTAACTTCACAAACCTAGCTGATAAGTTATGTCATCAAACTGTATTCACACATGATTATAAAAAATCTCCACCTAGGTTCTTTAAGTTATTAGCAGCCTAGGAATCCACACTTCCTCGTAGGAGCCACATTGTTTGAGTGGTTAGACTACTCGCCTCCCAGCTGTGTGAGCCAGGTTCAGTTCCCATTGGAGTCTGTTGCACATGTTTGGGAATCTTGCAGAGCGATGCTGCTGCTTGGCAGATTTTCACGCGGATCTCCCGTTTCCCTCGCCCTTGCATTTGGGCAATGCTACATGTTCACCTCAATCACCTTCATCTGCTCTGAAGACCTCACTGTTGAGCCGCACAAATCTCTTCGCTCATGCCTGCTGTTTGAAGTCAGGAATTATGTTGAATGATGAGGCGATGGAAAGGCACCTGTGGAGCTCAGGTGTACGAAATAGCTGCACGAAGGCAGAAGACTTAACAGTGATGCATAAATATATGCATTTTGATTATCTTGCTAAGGAAGCTGTACCCAGGGTTTCTTAAAGCATAACACCCATCAGTGAAGTGCACAGTATCAATAAGTTCATCTTCAAGGGGCAACTGCTAAGCAAGTACGTGTATAAATATTTACATTCCCAACAGAGAGATCCTATTTTACTATTTGCTGTCTAAGTTTCTTTCCTTGCTTGTAAGGTTTTCTCTGAGTGTAACCTTTGTAGCAAATACATTACAAATGTCGGATGGTATGAACTAAGGGATGGCTCTTAGAGTACAGGACCTCCTCGGACAGTCGTAAGTCACTTAACCCACATTGTAAGAATCATTCACACATCAGATGAGAACATATCTGGGTGATGTGTATGTATCAGGAAGATTAGTGTTTCCCGGGCCTACAACACAACTTCTACAAGTCTTACAAGAAGAATACTTGTAGCTACCAGTGTAGTACTCGTAACTACGAGCAAAATTCCATCCTGGTAAATCAGTTCTGTAATACATACTTACAAATTTGTCAAGTGTGTTATGGAGAATCTACAATTGTTATTTATTTTCTAAAACTCTTTAGACCATACATAGACACTGTTTACGAGTGCACCTGTAGTGAAAATATATTGTATTTTTAGCTTTAGGGCGGGTTCACATGTCTCTTTGAGATTATAGATCTACATAATATTAAATTGTTGATGTTTTTAGAGCAATGCTGTAGGTGCAAGACACTTACCAAGAAACAAATTTGTGGCAATCAATAACTTATGAATTTAAAGAGAAATTCAGGTTTGAAAATGGTTTTGTACGTAATAGCTGTATTCCTTAAAAAAAAAAATCTAGCAGATTTTACAGATTGCTAGCAGAACACACCCTTAAGATTGGATTAGATACTTTGGCCTTGGAACTGAAAATATCATTGACTAGCAAAACAAAAAAAAAAAATATCTGTATTTAGAAAACTATGAAAGTACACGTGTTGCAGTTGTTTACTAGTCCTTTAGAATTTTTACGGATTCTTAGAAGTTAACAAGTTGTGGACTTGTTGGATGTTGTGTTATAGGTCCCAGGTGAGGAGTCACTGTTCTCACTTGAAGATTATACCGTATTTGTTTTACATATTAGTACAGCGAGAGTATGTGAGAAAGATATAAGCCACTGTTAAAGCTGGGAACGTAATTATTGACAGAAAATGGAGATATTATTGAAAAATTTAACTTAGAGTAATTAATTAAATGGGTGAAATTTGAAGTACGTATTGTATTGGGCTTTTTAACGTCCCCCGTTTTATAGTTGAAAGTTTAGCATAGGATGGCTTACAGACTAGCTTATAACCTAACTTAAATTGACACCCATGCCTTACTTGGGATTCAAACCCAGAGCTTCCCCCACCCCAGATCGGTGGCGCACCAACCAACTGCGCCACAGGAGGTCTGCAAAATTGGAAGTGCTTCTAGAGTAGTTGAAGGCATTGTAATAATGAAAATATTGATAATGATGTTTTATTTATTCAGAGTGCAAAAATATGGAAAGTTGTGTTAGTGTAATTTAATTGAACCAAACGTAATCCATCCTATATGTTGTTACCTAATATAATGTAACCCAGCATGAAATAAACAAAAGGATGAGTATTGCAGACAATTAACATCACCCATTACTCCTAACACGGGATCTGGACCAACCAATATTTGATATTAAAAGGAAAAAGGTGACTGGTCAGCCCTAACTGTGGAAAATATCTGTTAGAGATATTTGAACACTGCGAAGAAGAGAAGTAATAGCGCATGGTGGTGTTGCAGGTGCACGTTCCGCTTCCCGAGTACCAACATCCGACTGGTGTTCCAGTCACTGGTGGACGAGGCAGACCCCCCGGTGACTGTTCAGCAGCCCTCGCCGGGCAAGGCACGGGCCCCGCTACCCCCGCTGCGTATCAACATACCCGACCAGGATGCTGCCTTCAGCAGTCCCTTCCCGTCTCCCACTGGCACCATCAGGTATACTGCCTCAACTCTGTTGTGTAGGAATACTATATGGCTACATTAACATGCTCTTATACATTTCTCCTCACATTACACGCATTAGTGTTTGTTTTGCAGCAATTGGTCTGCAAATTAATTGCCACTCACAAGTTGTGACTGTATTTGCAAAAAGATTTTTTTACTTTAAAATATTAGGGCATGCATTTTTTTTTTCGCACCCATATTATCCCCAATTGGTAAGTATCAAAAAAAATTTTAGTAAATGATTTTGTTTATTATGAATGTTAATTTCAATGCCTAAATTCTTTCAGGATTATAGGAGCTCAGAATATAGTTTGCCTGTTCAATTTATAAAACTTTCTTTCCTATTTTGTCAACAAAATTATCTTCACATAGCAGGTGTATTGTAATATTATTTTTTTTATGTGACTACTGAAATTATGTAACTGATTTTAACATGATTTTGAGTTCTGTTGGATTTGTATTGGTACGTGTATTTGAAGTAAGTGGAAATAGTGTGAGGGAAGTAGTTGTTGCATTTTATATGCTCTTCACTCAGATAACGCTTTCAAGTAGTTAATAGTATAGGATCATAACTACCACCATTTTGAGTTGGTAGTGTAAGAGAAATATCGTATCCATTTGACATAACATAAAGAAGGCTTACAGTGTAGGAACAAAGGAAGAGAGGTGACCAGGTGATGTGTGGAGCTCTTGTGTCGTTGAGCGGGCAGTTGATGGACAGGTGGTGTGGGGGGTGGTTACAACGAACTGTGTTGTCGGCAGTGCTGCCAACTCGTGCCCGGCCAGCCCACGCAGTGGCCATGGCCGCCGCAACGTGAGTGCCGACCTCCAGATGGTAGCGGCATACGCTGCAGCGGTGGCAAGTGGTGCGGGCGGGGGGCCTCACTCTGTTGTCAACACCATCACGGTGACCACGTCCAGCTGCCAGGACGACAGGTACGCTGCTTCCCCTCTCCTGGTCCTGCTCTTCCTGCGATCACTACTTTCTTTCTTTCCTTGTACTTCTATCTTACACCTGGTCGTCCCTTTTGTGTCTTTACATTAACCTCTCAGTCATAGTGCTTCTGTGCCCTTCAGTTTGTGTCTGCTTCAAATGTTTTTTTGAAATATCTGTTAACATAGGAGGGAAATTTGTCTTTTGACAGTTTAGTGTGTTTGCAGTGTGCATTATGTCTTCATGGTAGCTCATTGATAACCTGATGTTCACTTTTCCTACCTTTTGTTCTGCTGTTGCTTTCCTTTTTCCCCATTCACCTTTACTCTATGCTTCAATTGGTTTTGTCCTTCCATTGCATGCCTGTGGGATTCCTGCTAGCGTGTGTTAACCCTTGCGTAATATGACTACTGATAACAGCCACTTTACATTGTACTGTGTTTAATCTTAGAAAGTACACTGCATTATACATTAGGTCAGTGAAACACAAATAATATATAGCTGGTAGTTTTATTACTGGAAAAATAAGTTTCAACTTTGATTTGCGATCAATTATGTTTGCAAGTATTGGTGTTGCAAAACTACTTGTCCTTGACTTATTGTAGAACTGGCAGGCATGTTGGTGGTGTCATGCACAGTAGGCTCAATCACTGGATAATAATTCTTGAAATTGGCTCTCCATAGTATGTAATTGTGAATTAGTGAATGTGTGGGGGAGAGTGACATCTCGTGAGTCCATGGGTAAAGTAAAGTAAAGTATATTTCACAAGAGTAGCCTTCGTCTGTGCACAGGGCAACATACGTACTCCCCCTGGCTGATTAGAGAGCAGATCCTGTTTCAACTTCGCAAACTACAACTTTGCTGAGGGGAGTTGAGTATTGGTGAACTTAGGCTCAACTAAATTGTGCTACCATTGTAAGGTTGTATCTGTACCTATGAGGAATGTGAAGCAATTAGGAGATAGTAATTTTCTTCTAAGAAAAGGAACTTGTCTTCCTTACGGATGCAGGTGGAAATTGCAGATTGTGTTGTGCGACCTGCATCGCTTCAAGTTACGCAGGTCATGAAGTACTGGAACTCTAAGGTATAATGTTGAAGTATCTTGAAATGCATGTTTGAGAGGAGTAGTAATGATCCCGGATATCTCGTCAAATTCGCTAGATTCTTTTTCTTTCTTTCTTCCCTTCAAGTTACGCAGGTCATGAAGTACTGGAACTCTAAGGTATAATGTTGAAGTATCTTGAAATGCATGTTTGAGAGGAGTAGTAATGATCCCGGATATCTCGTCAAATTCGCTAGATTCTTTTTCTTTCTTTCTTCCCTTCAAGTTACGCAGGTCATGAAGTACTGGAACTCTAAGGTATAATGTTGAAGTATCTTGAAATGCATGTTTGAGAGGACTAGTAATGATCCCGGATATCTCGTCAAATTCGCTAGATTCTTTTTCTTTCTTTCTTCCCTTCAAGTTACGCAGGTCATAAAGTACTGCGACTCTAAGGTATAATGTTAAAGTATCTTGAAATACATGTTTGAGAGGAGTAGTAATGATCCCGGATATCTCGTCAAATTCTCTAGATTCTTTTTCTTTCTTTCTTCCCTCCAAGATGAAACCATATTAAGTCTTAGACTTTGATGTTTCAAATGACCGAGTTTAATTGTATGCTAAACGCCACTGCAAAATTCTTCAATATTTAGGCTTGGGCATAGAGTTTTCGTAAGTTAACTCTAGTAAATTACAACACTTGTTTGTTGGATGCTTGAAGACAGTGTGGAGTTGTTTGGTGATAATTGTTATCTGTTCATGTTACTCTCTCTGAAGACAGCTGCTTCAGAGTAGTTATGAGGTGACTTATTTTCATTTACTAAGCTTATATGTAATACTTGTTTTTCCCTGTTGTTAATGCCCAGATCTCCTGCTCTGACACTTTATTTTAATTAGTACTAACAAATGGATGTATAGACAAAAATGTTTATGATCGTACTAAATGAACTTGAATATTAATTTAACTTTAACGTAGCTTATAAGTTATGCGAGAGTTGGTAACACTGATCGAAATTCGCCCTACGTTCGGGCAAGCCTTTTAACGTGGCTTTGCAGCTTGCGAGAGGTGAGGAATGCCTGGTTTGAGATAAACCTAGATGCATGGTTCATTATCTATATCACGGGTGAGCACGTAGACTCACTCTCAGCCTGGTAGTTGCTCGACAGCCACGTGGCGTATCCCTCTCGCAGCTCATGTTTACAAATAAAGCACATAAAAATTCACTTATGCCTTTTCATTACATAAATGAGCACGTGGACTTGACACTCTAGAGTGGACCAGGACCCGAGGAAGATAAATGTTAAAATGAATTAAGAAGAGAGACACTGTAATTTCATATATTGATTGAAAAAGAAACATACAGACAATCAACTACACAAAATCCCCCGAATGAAGCGGGCATGGCATACAAGGCATGCCATTAGCTGACACTCGGAAAAGCACTTGTTAGTGCGAGAACAGATTAAGGTAGTAAAATCTCCGGGGCAGTAAGTCTACGGAGATGAGAGTGCGGTGCGGAGTAGTAAAGAAAGAAATTAAATGTTCTGGTATAAAATCACTTACTATTATACATAATGAGCAGTCAAAGGCGATGTTGTTCCCCCCTGACACGGTACGTGTGCACTCTCCTAGGCCCACTGAACTAGACTGAGGAGGGTGGCGTCGAGATCCTGTTACCAAACGGAGATCTCACGCCAGCTCCATGAAGGAAAAAGTTGTTACACACATCTTACAAACAAGAACATGTAAAACTGAATACAACATTGCAAAACACTTGGAGGAATTAACGTATTAATTCAGACACAGAATTATTTCTTTCAACTGTTCAATGTCTTCGTTGTGTGTGTATGGGAAAATTAAGATGACTTGAAAAAGCCAGAACGGGCTTGCAATAGAAGCTTAAAATCATACCAAATTTTACACAAAATTGTATACATGCAAAACCCTTCGATTACAGTTAATTAGATTAAAACATTAATTAGGGAGAGCTCTAGAGATTCAAGTTTGGGCGTTTGGCATGGCGGCTGCCGGAACTACCAAAATGAATTTACTGTTTACGTTAATGAAAACTGAAAACATAAATATGCTCGTTAAAAATACAAGAAACATAGCATCAATTCTCAAAAATTATGCATTGAATTTAGAGCGCCTCCAAATGGTGTGTCACTGCATTGACCACGTGTCCAGGCACTCGCTAATTAATTACAGAGCACTGAGGGGAAGCAAACGGGAGATTACGATACCCCGTATTTACTTTAGGATCTTATTTCAGGGGATCACAGCACTCGCCCCATTAAATCACAGATCTCTCTTGGTGAGCGGGTCATTTAGATCACTAAATGGATCACAAGACCCATTTGTGTATTAACGGCACAGTGAATCGTGCACGACACGCTTGGCCATGCATGGCTGATCCACAGCAAACAGCATTGGTCTGTCTCCCGAGCAGGACAGTGACGGCCGCGTCAACTTAAAAATTTTTGTTTAGAATTCCAGCAACCATTTGATGTTCAAATTGAAAATGAAAGCTGTAATTTGTTGTTATTATTTCTGTAAACAGAATGTTTGCACAACCCTAAATCTAAATGGCCTTGACAAATAAATGAAAGTAGGATTATTATTGCTGTAGGGCCTGTTGTCACACATTCATGAACTCCATTAAATTATCCTTGCATAATTTTCTAATTGCAGCTGCCAGTATTTAAAGAGCTATAACTTAGTTGTGTAGTTAAGCATAAATGTTACTGTGTTTTGATACTCTGGACCATTGATCTGTTTGTGGCGATATCACTGTGTTAATGTGGAGAGCTTGGACAGTTTCTATCAAGGCTGGGTTTCTCGTATCAACTCCGAGTACTACTACAAACAGCTTCTCAGGACTGTGGTGGAATGTGTTTGTTGTGATGGGGAGATGTTCAAATAAGGTAGCTAAGATGGTGTTCTGAAGAAATTTCATGGAGAGGAGAATTAGGAAGTCACAAAATGATTTATTTGGACAGAAATTAAAACAATTTAGAAATTTCTGTATAATAGGAAACTGGTTTAATCCAGCATTGTATTTATCCACTGGGTTGGATCTTCTGCCTGGACCTTTTCTGCTTGAATAAGGGAAACAGGAAATTGCCGCAGTTTTATGTCAGATGTTTCAAAGAATAAACTACTGCAGCTAAAGACCAGTTCCTCCATCTTGCCAGACTGACCATTAGACAATAGTTACACAAGTTAACTTCACTCACAGTGGGACATTCTGAAACAAGCCAAAGTGGCTGTGATGGGCAGTGAGGTGGAGAGTGTGTGCGTGCTGTCAGAGGAGTGGTGTTACATGTTGGCAGTCATGGGGGCCTGGTGCCACAGCTGGAGCAGGGGAGCATCGAGAGCCACCAACCAGAGACTAGCAGAAAGGGGTTCCACTCGGCGACCACCACGGGTACCAACGGCACGGCCTGCCCTCCTCCTGTGACGGAGCCGTACAGCCCTCCCAAGGTGCGTGTAAGTCTTCTGCCTCCCTGGCTTAGTTGTAGAGTAGAACGTATGTAGAAGTGAAATCATGTGGAGGTTTGCTTGATGAGAGTACACTCACTCACTCATTGCCTGTGTTAGTTGGGGGGGGGGGGGATGGACCTTGTACTCTGGTAGATTTCCTATTGATTGTGTCATAGCTTGGTGGGTTAATCTCTATTTACATTAAAATTCCTCTGAACTGTTGGCAGTTGGGACTGTTGAACATGGGGGAAGTTCTCATTTGAGCAGACTTGCAACTTTTTCACAGTACATTAAGTTTTGGAATGTACATATGTCATTCACAATTATCACCTTGACTGCTTGAGTCATGACAGAGTGAGTGAAGAGATTTGGGTGATTCTGAACAGCGAGGTCTTGAGAGCTGATGAAGGTGATTGAGGTAAGTATGAAGGGGCGGGGGAGACAGAAGATCCCCAAGAAAACCAGCCGACCAGCTGCATGTCCGGCACTATTTCCACATGTGAAATTCCAAGTGGCCTGGCTGGTGATTGAACTCAGTCCACCTTGGTGGGAGTTCAGCAGGCTATTCGCTGCGGCCCCGTCATGATAAAGAATAATTCTGGTATGTTAAATTTTGTTCGCAAATCTTAAGAAAAATATACTATAATTTGTTAAAAATTCAGAACTCGAAAAATTATAAAATTTAATTTTATCTGGTATGAGTTAGGCTATATAAAAAACAAAATAATCAGTTAGTCTCAAAAGAAATTTGTTTTAATTTTATACAGCTTGCAGGACATGGTTTTGACTTTTTATTTGCCACGGCGACCGGACATTGCTATATACCCATGTCTGCTACCTCTGAAGAAACTAATAGACTTTTGCTCAGATAAAGTGGCTTACCAGTGCATGGATATATGGAAGTTTAGTGTACTGAGGGGCCAGTATAGAGTTTGGCATGCTTGCTAGTAAGTGAGGTTGTGACTAGCTATAGTTTAGCTTGTACTGTGGTCTGTGTTGATGCGTGCTCGTCCATCGACCAGGTATGCACTGTCTCTCACACTGCTGTATGTACTGCAGGATGACTCCAAGCCACCGTACTCGTACGCCCAACTGATAGTGCAGGCCATAGCGTCGGCCCAGGACAAGCAGCTCACGCTCAGCGGCATATACTCCTACATCACCAAGAATTACCCCTACTACCGTACCGCTGACAAAGGCTGGCAGGTACTTCATCACATTCATACTGTACAATCCTATTCTATCATTTTCCAAGAGCCCAACAAATGTCAGGGAAACTTTATAAGTGGGTAATTTTGTACTAGAGGTGGGACAGTACCTCACTTTCAATACTCGATACTTGTTACTGTTAAGCATGATATCCTCTATATCTTTAGTAAAAAATAAATGAAATGTTACAATGATGTACTCAAATTCAGAAATAATTGTTTAAAGTTTTAATAAAGTTGTAAATAAAAACATATAACAGTATATTAAGAAGAAAATATATATTGGGTTGAATATGCAGACATCTTGGACTTTGCTTAAAGTAAGCAGTTTTAGCACGTATTTATCACATGGGTTTTTTTTTCTGCCTTCCTTCCTTTCTTCTTCTTCTTGTTCTTCTTCCAAGCTGAAGTGATTATAATGCAAATGATTTCTCAACCATGAACCACTGTGAATAAATCCAGAAACAAAACCAATGTTAACAAAGGTGTTCAATTCAGCATTGCCAACTGTGGCCGAATTTAGGTTGTGTAGCAGAATGGAAGTAGTGCAATAAAGTTTCAATCTTAGTAGCCATTTTTCCGTACAGTAGATGTGTATTATTGTATTTTATGTATTTTCTCTGTGTTAAAAAAAAAGTGAGAGTTCAAGTTACGCATCATATTTGCATCAGTTATCAAATGTGGGAAAATCACAGATAGTGCCCTGCGACGAGCATGGCTGGCCCTGGAATTAGCACGGTTGGTCCTGGAATGAGTATGACCTGTTGTGAAATGAGCAGTTATTAATATTAGTGCTGTAATAGGAATTACTGTGGTAGTGCGTAATTTGGTTATATGTAACATAATTATTTAAATGGTCGTATGAAGGCGACTTGCTAGTCAGAAGTTTGGCAATGCTGTTTTTTATTAATGATGTGACAGCCACCTTTGTTAACTTCTGCTGTTTGGTCTATCGTATATTTTATACTTCTTATAACTGAGTAATACTCATTAGCGCTCCTAATATGGAGATGCTGATGTTATTGCGACTATTTATTGTTATTTTACGTCAACACAAACTTTTCATAGTAAAAGTGAAGAAGTGTTTCACCAATGGAAGACACAATAACTTACGAACGAAGGGAATTTATGTCATGAAAAAACAGTCCTTAAAGATTACAGAAAATAATTCACTCTTAATGATGTTCTTTTCTTTAAAAAAAAATTACGCATTTTATTCATTATTTGTTGTTTTTCGTGATGTTTATTTTGAACAGCATTTTACTAGAGCCAACATTGTAATGTGTTCGGAATGTGAAATTTTAAGTGTTCTTTCACTGATGGAGAGCGGGAAAGTAGTGTTTAATTGTTCAATGTAATTTTTTCTGTTGCCTGTATTTTGCATTGTTCTGAAGCTTGCCATGTTCTTAGGCTCTGCAATGTCCTCTTTCCAACATATTTTATTATTAATATGAGCTGCCTTTATCATAATATAAAACTAAAAAATACAGCGACTTACGGCAGAATTTATTTAACGAACTACGCAATTAGCCGTCGACTTACAAAACATAAGCAAAAAACCACAAGGGACGTCAATAGTCAGGATGCCAGCTGTCCCGATAGGGGGTAAGTGAGCTCAATCAGTGACGAGTTATAAATTATTATGGGGGTGAGCGATCTGGCTTAATCCACCATGGCCTCGTGGGTTGGCGTGCGGGGATGAAATAGGCTGCGGGCTGTTCTGACTGATTGCGGGGAACTGCTTTAGGAGGGATTCAAACCCTGATTGTCCGTCCGGAAGCCAATGTGATGGTGCAGCAGTTGGGAAGCACTTCTGTTCTTGGGTGTCGAACTCGTAGTATCCTGCTAGATTTTTGGCTCACTAGGCTAGATCGACTGGAGGGGCTCTTGTGTGTCTGTGTTCGTGGGTGGTGCCAGGGTTGGCATGATTGGGTCCAACCCAATTGTCTCCAATGGGTTTTTTCAGAAAGGCCCATCCTGAAAAAAAAACTGTTTATTAAACCCTGTAAAAACCCATTATAAGATTTCAATGACATTTTGAGGCAGCAAACATTACTTTCAGTATGTATCAACCCAACATACAAGGTTTTCAAAGTCTTGACAGACTCTAATTTAAAATTTTTAAAAAATTTCACAAACATTGTAGTATAATACACAAATTTCTACATAACTAACATAATTTTTAATATAAAAAAAATGGCATATTAAGTACAGATAGTGTACTTCACAACACTAAACTAGGCGTACATAAACTATATAGCTTTAATAGTTCCTATGAACATTCTACAGTTTCTACATCCTAATAGTGTTCTGTCTCTCTTCCCATTGCCCTGTATACTTTTACAAGTTTGGTCCAGATATGACAAGTGGAGAAAAGTCCCTCAATCCCTGCTGAACTGGATTGGCAGCTGAGAGACTAGACAAGAAAGTACAAAAATCACGAGGAATTGGACTGTTCTATTTTCTCCAATATTTTGACAAGAAGTAACCACCGCTTGCTGGTGCTGGCTTTATACATTTCCACAACTGATCAGTGGAACAGCAGCAGAATATATATCAGCATCATTTATATTAAGTGTCAAGAATTGGGATTTATGTTGACGCCGTCGAGTGAGACACGAGACGAATGATGACACAAATACTTACTGGTAATATGGGCGCCAGTGGTGCTTTCCAATCACCGCACTATTGAGACTCAGGGTTCTCAGGGATGCTGTGGGTTCTGTGTGTCCGTCTCACCCGTGCATACTTACAAACACACAGGCAATACTAAACTTTTAATAAACATCACTGAAAATAAACACTTAATAAAATACGTGTGGCTAGGACACTGTTACTACAAATGAAAGAGGTAAATTCACTGTGAGACTTGTTTTTTTTTGGTACTGTGCGTATAAATAAACGTGCCATGAGATTGATATACTCGGTCGTGTCTAGCTAACTCCACTTGGGTGCTCCCCAGCTCACAATTAATATAGTGCACGCTTAGATGGATGACCTCACCACAGTGTATGAAAACACAATCTTCACAAGGGAAGAGAGTCAACAGCCACTAGGGTGGACTGACGATTTTCCCTGAAGATAGGATACGGTGAAACCCTGATGATACATTAACTTGTGTGATTACTCGGCATCACTAACGCAAACTCGTCGGGGCTCGCCCTCCAGCATGTGGTTAGTGTGGTGACTGCCTATACACAGAGCCGGCTAGGACGGGAATAATTGCACCGTACACAAATTACAAAATTACCTAAACCCTCAAAAGATACATGAAACACGATGGGACACGAGATGAGTATCGCAATAAACACACACACGTGTGAAAACAAGTTTAGATGGCGCGGATGCCGCTGGATGGAGTTTGTAGCGGACCACGTGGTGCAGGTGAAATTGCAATATTTCTGCGTGAAAACTGCAAATTAAGGTTGCATGACCTCTCCGACATCTTTCTACTGCTTCTCCTCAATTAAGTTAAAAATTCCACAAAGGTGCAATAAATTAATAAACCGGAAGCATAATGCTTGGGGAAATGTCTGGAAAAAACGTACGCAAGAAAAGGTTGACCGGTAAACTACATGGACTAGGGAAACCTACATCAGTGAACAAATGTTGTAGTGCGTACGTGACAGTGTCTTACCTTGCCATCTCTCCTCGACAGACTGTCCAGAGACAAGCGTTGCACCGACCTACCGTGGCCGCCTACGGGGTTCACATAAGTGGAAGTGCTATGCACGCCAAGTAAAATATTTAATTATGAAAATAAATGGCACAAATTAAATTAAATATTGGTTTACACACACACACCCTGAAATAAGGAAATATAATTTTTAGCGATTCATTAACAAGTATACCCATGCTGCAATGATCCATCAAACAAGCTACAAAGACAAAGGCTCCAATGTTTGCTCTTTCCACATTTGAATATGCTCAGAATGTGCATTCAGTTCAGTGTTCTTGCTAAGATTATTCCAAACTGTTACTGCTTTGGACAGTGTAGCAGATTCATTGTGGAGCTGATATCAAATAAATGTTCATTATATATTTTATTTAATAGATAATAAAATAATTTATGCATAGTAACATATTGTCAAGTTATTAATCTTATCAAGAGATTCTGCTATTTTATTTAGTAGTTTCTGCAAGTGAAGCACTACATGGCAGATACCAACATTACTGTATTAAAAATTGGGTTAATATTATACTTTCTGAATTTCGCAGTACAGGTGGTAGTTTTTCACAAAGGTGTCAATATATACAGTCTGGGAATTCCACCTTGTGTCATTTGGTAGTTGTGGAATCATTCCACATTTCTGTTGTAGCCATCCCTATAAAAACTTTAGCTGGTATTCAATTTTACATGCTTTTCATTTACACTTTTCCCAAAAGACTAGTTGCTTTATTTATTTATTTATTTATTATTATTTTTTTTTCGTTTTTGCTTCATTGTCTGTGTAAATGGCAAACATCTGAAACAAAATATTTAAAAAATTGTATCATTTATGGTAGAATTTTATTTCTGTAATTCCTCCATAAATTGGACATAGTTATTTAAAAAGTGTCAGCCCATAATAAATTGTTTTTATGTTGTATTTCACAATTTACAAGGCACATGGTAAAGCAGAGCCTACTTACCAAATGTCTTTGAACATTTTCTTGTTAAATAATGTTGCAAAGAAATCTGTATAACTATAGTCTATTAGTTGTTTCTTCACACTTTTTGAATCAAACATTTGAAAAATCACCCTATGTTTGATGTGTTCAGTTATTTCCTAACATTAAAGTATATTATTTTTCTGTATTATATTTATAAATTATAATATTTAATTAATAAATATATGAATAAAACAGTTATAAAACATTTGCGTTGGTAGCGCCTAATAATAAATAGTTCTCATGCCAAATGTTATTATAACTGAGTGCAGACAAACTCGGTTTGTTGTCCTTTGGTGTAATTTTCTAGACTCAGTTAAGCTTTGTTTGTTTGAGGCCGAGGAATATCCTGGAAGTATAAGTTTAGCAGGGCTTCAGAATAGCGTGAAGTAACAGTGTATGGATTATACGTGTCTGGCTATGTTTATCTTTACGAAACTCGTTCAGTATCCATAAAATTTCATTTAGAAGGAAAAAGTACAATAAAATTATAAAAGTTACATTGTACAAAGAATGAGAATGTAGTCCTACTGGAAACCTTAAAACTTTGAATATCCAGGATTGTTATTTTTGTGTGTGTGTGTGTGTGCATGCGTGCGTGTGTTAGATAGATAGATATATAGATAGATAGATATAGAGAGCTCGTTTTTTTAAATATTATTATTACTATATCCAGTTGTGTATAGAACATAGTGATTCATGCTTACATCTTTATCACAAAACTCTTTCACTTTGACCTCAGTGATGAACGTGATATTTTTTTTTTGCACAGAATTCTGCAGTCTTCTTTTCAGATTCACAGTCGTATTTAACGAGAGACTATGTTGACCAGTGTGAATTCATGTTACCAAAATGTTATCCTTCTTAACAGATGACCATCCATCTTGAATAAGTGTCAGTGTTGCACATGATTATTCGTAGTTCTTGAGCTAGCTTTGTGTGGAATTTAATTTTCAACATCATCTAAAAGGGCTCCTGAAATGTCCATTCTAGAAGGTGGATGGTAGCCAGGTCGTAATGCATTAATCATATTCTCAAGTTCTGTATTTTGAAGCAATATTGAAAACTGTAGCTATATCATGTGCATTAAAAAAATTTGCCAATACAAAGTACAAATGTCAAGAGACTTTTTCTGCTTATCTGTGGTTTTCATGGTAAAATCACTCATCTGTGATTGTGTACGTTTTAGCTGTAACCAGTTTGAGATTTTTTGCTCGTTTAGTTTAATTGGGATGGAGATGGAGTGGAATTTAGAACAACAGAACATGCACTCAATTATGTTGATGAGGCAGTATTTTCAGTTTCCCATTCACTCCTGTTTGCAAAGCTTGCTTTGGTTCCGCTTAGCGAGCGTCTTACATTGTTGCAAGTGGTTCCACTTAGCGAGCGTCTTACATTGTTGCAAGTGGTTCCACTTAGCGAGCGTCTTACATTGTTGCAAGTGGTTCCACTTAGCGAGCGTCTTACATTGTTGCAAGTGATTCCACTTAGCGAGCGTCTTACATTGTTGCAAGTGGTTCCACTTAGCGAGCATCTTACATTGTTGCAAGTGGTTCCACTTAGCGAGCGTCTTACATTGTTGCAAGTGGTTCCACTTAGCGAGCGTCTTACATTGTTGCAAGTGGTTCCACTTAGCGAGCGTCTTACATTGTTGCAAGTGGTTCCACTTAGCGAGCGTCTTACATTGTTGCAAGTGGTTCCACTTAGCGAGCGTCTTACATTGTTGCAAGTGGTTCCACTTAGCGAGCGTCTTACATTGTTGCAAGTGGTTCCACTTAGCGAGCGTCTTACAATGTTGCAAGTGGTTCCACTTAGCGAGCGTCTTACATTGTTGCAAGTGGTTCCACTTAGCGAGCGTCTTACAATGTTGCAAGTGGTTCCACTTAGCGAGCGTCTTACAATGTTGCAAGTGGTTCCACTTAGCGAGCGTCTTACATTGTTGCAAGTGGTTCCGCTTAGCGAGCGTCTTACATTGTTGCAAGTGATGACGAATCCTTTCAATTTTCGAGGTTAGCTCAAAATTACAGTGAACACGTTTCCTTAGACGATCCATCAATTCTAGTTACTTCCTGCAACTCTGCTGACTTTTTGTCCACTACCAGGCAAATTTGGCATTTTGATGAATAATTAATGTAACTCATCAAACACACATAACAAATGTTTAATATGTAATACCTCACCACTATAACACACACTTCCTATGAGATAACAATCAGCAATAGAGGTATGAAGCAGTAACTGCAAAAACACACACCAGTAAGAAATGCATTGCATGCACTTATAAACTAGTTCTACCTTGTCTCCTGAGGGATTCAGCACACTACACGGCCAGATAAATATATTTACTAAGTTAGAATTTAAATGTGCACTTAATGGAACACAACACTGAAATAATAAGCAATAATAATAAAAGTGGTACATGTTCTAAAAGTAAAAATAACGGTAAGCGACACGCAAGAATTTAAGTTTGGTACATAATATTTTATTACGTTTAAAATAAGAGTTAGCATAGACCCAACTAAATAATTACACACTATAAGCTCGGTAGAGGATAATATAAAATCTTAAATCAACAGGCGAAGACAAGCCTGGGAGAAAAAATGAAGACAAAATAAGTAACTCGTACGAAGATTCCTAATTAATTTACCAAATTAAAAGTATACGCTATTTACAGTGTGATCGTCACAGAGGGGCTCTATCCAGGGGGACGTAAATCACACAGCAGACTGTTATCTTGGAGTCAAGGTAAGTTAACTGAGGTAAGGGTAAGTGGGTACAGGTGTGGGATTTACCAGACGTGGAGAGCTGTCTCTGGGCGGTCGGCTGAAGGAAGCTGTGCTGGCGGCCTTCTGCAAGCGGCCAGCTGGAGGTAGTAGTTAGAGCCCTGCCTCGGGCTGCTGAAGTGGAGGAGCTGAACCCTGCACGGGCTGCAGAGGAGAGAGAGTCTTCTGCAGACTGTAGGACTCTCAAACCTTGCGGACGGCGAGCTCCGGCGTCTGCTGGACCACGGGGCCGGACTTCTATTTATACAAAAATCGCCCTGTGTTAGCAATTCTCCGGGGGCAGGGCGTAGCGTAGCGTTCCAACACAGGACTGGTTTATTTGCTGCTGGAGGCAATGACAATTTCTTGCACCTCGGACTGAGGCAGGCGGGTCGTGACGTCAGAAGGTCACAGGGGTGCTGTTATCTTGACGGTGGAGTGGAACTTCTTGGCCAGGCAGGGTAGCGTAGTATAATTCAAATAAATTATATTATATCTTTGTTGTGGTTGCTCTGGTACGTTCCTTCTTGATTGGACATGGAAGAATATAAATTCAAATGTGAAGTTCAGTTGCTTAATTGACTCATTAGTGCCTGATGTAATTTAAATATTTAATTTCCAAGTCTCACCGGCCAACAAATTGAATTCGTCCCATGCTTGACGATGGGGCGAACTCGGCCGTAGTGTGTGCATCTCTATAGCACAGAAAACTGGCATGCATCAATATGCACTTCTCTTTACACATAATACACCTGTGTTTGTTTAATTAATGGTTTTATAGTAGTTTATACTGCTCTTACAGGACATAAAAAAGTTACAGCGCAACTTGGCTAATGTTGCAAATTTAAACCCTAAAATCAATTTGAGATACATCTTATTCACAACCAAATTTTCTCAGAAATTTAAGGGGAAAAGAAATTCCGCTATTAGAAAAATACTGTTATAGCAAGGCAGTTTTATTCCTTGTATGATAGCCATTTTTAGCAATTTAAGTTCTGCGTATTTCATTTTAAATGTAGCTTATTATTTAGGATTGTTATAATAACTCATTTTAGTGAATAGTGAAAAGGCAGAAATTTTTTATTTCCCGGAAAATCTGAAAATGTTAGATATTTGATTTTGTAATTTTATTACCTTGGTGTCTCCTTTTTCTAATGATAATTTGTGACCTATTCTGAAATGAGAGAACTTTTATAAAGCTAGGGGTTAAAACATGGTTTTCCTAGTTGAAGGATGTTTACAAAGCCAATATTCTTATGCATCTAGATACAGTCAACTCTTGTTTCTACAACCCTGGGAATAACAATGTTATTTTGGGCACCACAAAAAAATTGCTGGGAACCGTGAAAAGTTGTAGAATTGATAGTTGACTAATTAGTAAGCGTAGTAATAAAAACTTATCAGCAATATGACCAACAGATTTGCTAGGCTGGAATGTGAATTGTGAGAGACCCTTCTAGAGTTCTGCAGCATTACAGAGCTACTGAAATTATGGTGGTCTATAGTGTTGCATGGTGGTGTCTAATATGTGGAGAGCTTGTGTGTTGTAGAACTCGATCAGACACAACCTCTCGTTGAACCGCTACTTCATCAAGGTGCCACGCTCGCAGGAGGAGCCAGGCAAGGGCTCATTCTGGCGCATTGACCCCCAGTCAGAGGCCAAGCTCATAGAGCAGGCGTTCAGGCGGCGGCGGCAGAGAGGCGTGCCATGCTTCAGAGCTCCCTTTGGCCTCTCCTCCAGGTAGGAACATAGCCACTTGCTTCTTATATGCTATTCATGGTACAGTGTGCACTTTTTGAAGTCGTCTCATTTGGAATAATAGTCATTAAATGTATTTTATTCCTGGTCTTTTATATATTTTTGGTAACATACCATGTAAGTTTAAGTGAAGACAAATATTTAAAAAAAATACTCACTTATGAACTCAAAAAACAGTAAGCATGCGTAAGGATGTTTATATGTTTTGTTACTGTTGACAGTTAGTGATAGGCTTAAAAAAAATTGGTGGATTGTTTTTATATACGCATTCGGTCTGCAGTAAACAAGGTTAGTGTTAACGTGCAAAGTATGTCATCTTAAACGTAGTTTATAGCCTTCTCACTTACCCGTAGTGCAGGGCTGCCACTAGTCCTGCAGCTGAAATCCTGGATCCTGGAATCATAAATTGCAAATTACAGGAAAAAAAAGTGTATATGAAGGACCTTTACATTAAGGATGTAACAATTCCACTTTTCTTAGATTCTCGATGTCGATACCATTCTCGATTCTCGATTCCAAAACTGTAAATTCCTTTAGTTACACACACTTGCTTTACAGAACTAATTAATATAATAGGAGGGTGTGAAATTTAATTATTTAAACTAGGCCTACACTAGTAGGAGGCCTATTACTAACATAAATAATATCACACTTGAACAGTGGGAAAATATTTAAAGTAGGCATACGGGATAGTATTGAAAATGTACATATATATCATTATACATTTTGTCCACATAGTTTATTCGAAAATATTTCCAAACCTCACTTGCCATAATAAATGTTCACCAACATATGAAATTGTTAAAATGTTTGCAAGACTGGCACTTATTGAAAAGCAATCATAGTAATTTTTTTTTTAAGCAGTAATTATTGAATGGGCTCCAGTTTTAGAATACACTGTCATTTTGGTAAATTCACAAACAATTTTTCTGGAATTGCAAAGAAGTTTAAAAACATATTTTATTTATACTAATATATCTTAATACAGGGAATTATGAGATGCATAAACTAGACAAGCAGTATCCACGTAATATCAATATCTTCATCTCTAGAATTTCTAAATATTCCAGAGATTCGTGCATCTCTAGATTTTTACAGTGCTGAAGTAAATTCGTGAGATAATATAAGAGAAGAGTTTATTTCGTCTGGAGAAAGCTCATTTCATGAGATATTTGTTGTATTTCGTGTTATTTCACGTTTTAACTGTGTTATTTCTGTGTTATTTCGTTTTATCGCAATTTTAATATAGTAGTTTTGGTTTGGAATGTACAAACCATGGTAATTCTTTTCTCCACTCATGCTTATACTTTCGTTTATATGACTGTATCTGCGATAATTTTCGTTTGCTCGCCATTATATCAGTGCCAAATGCAAAACGGTTACCAAATTCGTATTACATGCATAAGAATGGCAATTCACTGCAAATGTTCTTTTCAATAATGGCCTTGGCCATTATTGTGATCATACAGCCAGGAACACAAATATTTAGATAACTGTATACCCGCATCAGTGAATATTAAAGTGAAATATTTTAGGCATACATTATTGAAGCAATGGTGTATGTACAAAATATTTAGCTTCATTATCCGCCTCCATTATAAAAATCTTTCAAACAAGTTGACGTGTGCTACTCCTACTACTGATCAACTTCAATTACGACTACGGATGTCAAACTCGATATCTGCGATTCTTGAAGAATCGTATAATTGAGAATTTAAGTCCAAGAATCGAAGCATGAGAAATTGATTACTACAAATATATAACCTAAGACTAGGGGCACTATTTAGGGGAAATCGCAATAAAATGAAATAACACCGAAACACAAGTTAAAATGTGAAATAACACAAATTATAAGACAAATGTGCAATACCTTACGAAATAAGCTCTCTCTCTCTCACCACAACTACGCACCGATATGTGCTGGCACCATCACGACCATCCCAAGGGTGGTTACCCAGGTACTAGAGAAACCCTGTTAGACATTAAAGCCCGTTATAATTGGGACGGGATAAGCTGCGCTGTCCGGTAGTACATCAGCAACTGCATCGCTTGCTGCCGTGGCAAAACATGCCAGATTCCCCCTCCCACGGAGACTCAAGATGGCCTGGACCCACGTAGCACAAAAAGAATCCGCTACTTGCTTGTGGTAACCGATCAATTTTCAAGGTGGGTAGAGGCATTTCCTCTACCCAGCCAAGAAACCACTGCATTTGTGCGGAAAATGGAACCCGAGATTTTTGCACGTTGGGGTTATCCGAAGGCCATACTGACTCACAGTTTACAAGCCATCAATGGCAATCCGTCCGTCGGGTGGGCTGCAGAGACCTGGACCTCCCCCCCCTTTTTTTTTTTTTACCATCGCCAAGCCAACTCCACTGAACCGAGGAACCAGGAGAGCAAGAAGTGCCTCCATATCAGTGTGGGTACAGCATCTTAGGCAAGACAACGTCTACTGGGCTGAAGATGTACAAGGACGAATACGGAAGGCCATCCGATGCCAAATTCGACCCTACCCAGGGACATGCTGACACTTGGGCACGACGCCGAGGGAGAAACTCCTGGCCAGTCCGAAAATGAAGATGAATCCCCAACCAAAAGGGTAGTTCCTGATAACTGAACACGACCTGAACCGACACCTATCATTATCGACAGGGCTCCTAGTTACATTGCGCCATGGAAGCCAGATGTAGAACAATGCCGAGGTGCATTCTCCGTCAAATCAATGCCCTCTATGTCATGCAGCTATGCTGAGAAGATCGCAGCCCAACTGTGGTAAAGCAACATCTCGCTGCTCCGAATTGTCATGGTGGAGTCCACGTGACAGAGAACCCCGTCAGACACCCCGGCAATAAGCTGCATTAGCGAACAGTCGGAAACATTTTGGCAAGATGGATAGGGATCACATAACCACCTACCTCTCCACCCAGTACAACTCGGAAGTCAGAGGCCTAGGCCATTCCTACTTCAACGTAGTCGACCTCTGGCTCCAATGAGGAAGTACGAGATGCCACTAAAACACCAAATGCGGAAGAGAAAGAATCGCAAGGGTGGCCAAGGACATGCCAGCATGATAGAAGGCCTGAGGTTGGCAAACTCTCAACCTGTCACACGTAACTGTTTAGCTTGCTGTAAGACACGCAGGTTGCCCCCAAAATATTCTCCTTTTCTTTCATATACACTGCCGCAAGTTCCAGGATGGTTAGTGATGTTTTCCTCGCTTTCTGCGAGTAAGGTTTGCACAAGATTTCTTATTATCCCTCGTTTTTAGCATGTCATTTTTTAGTGTTTTTTATTACAGGTTTTATGTATGTATTCTCTTGTAATTAACCACAACAATATGTTGATTTTTGTGGCTACATGCAGTAAATAAAGTATTAAGTCGGTGGGACACCCGGGTCAGTCCTGAGACTAATCCTCACCATAGAAGGGGGGAGGAACCCATTAGCACCGTGCAGCGCTCCGCTTCGTCTGAGCAAGAGGCAGAGACAAGGAGCCCGCTTGAAGGCAGAGAGACAGAACTACCGGCCAGCGTGCCGTGCGCCTGGCATTTCCCAACCGCCTCGGAGCACAGAGCGAGCGAGGATACAGCAGTCAAGCAGCCCGACACTGAGTCCAGCCTACCTGCCTTCAAAAATGTTTTTCTTCTTTTCTTCACGACTCCTGCCAAGAACGTTATGTTGAGTGGGTTTACACCCTTCTCCGCTGAACCTTCACGATGAGTCTTCATCGAAACTAAGGGGCGGAGGGGGGAACGAATTGAGTCAAACCCCACGCCAACTCGTACACGGAAGTTGTGGCCTGCTACAATCCTGGAGTGCACCTGGCCATGTGAATGTGGATACAAAGGGTTACACAAGACAGCAGCGCGTCCCCCTCCCCGGGATGCCACATGCCCTCCTCTGTGGCTGCCACAACATGTGTTATCCTGACTATGTAAGTCAGTGCATGGCGCACCTTACCAGTTGTTCCTGCCAGTCTTCGAGCTCGCTCCACCACTTCTAGTGCTGGGGCTTCTGACTACTTTTAAATGTTCAGCGGTTCTTCCAGAGGCTGCCACCAACTGCTCGACAATCTTCGGCAGCCACCAAGGCTGCCTACCTTGACGTTGCTGTTAGAACTCTGTAGCACCCCCAACTAGACACTCCAGGGATGCCAATCGCTAGTAGCTACCAGACATTCCACACTACCTCGCTACTAGAGCAGTGGCTTAACTTCTTTGTTTCCTACACACACCCCGGTTATAGTTAGTTTTGTTTTATGCAATTTTTGTCAGTTTTAATTCACTTCCCCAACTATCCTAGGACCAGGTCACCTACACCTGGCTACCGTAGGATTTCTTGCAACCACCGGTCTTCTTGGCAGGAGAGCACGTGTCACCATGTTTAATAAGCTCTTAATAAACACTGCTTTGTTTCTCTTACCCTCGAGTCTCATTCATAGAGTAATCTGTAATCAACTACTGCGAGAACCTCGAGCTGAGTACCGCCAACCGGAAATGGAAAAGTATTATTATTACAAATAAGCAATAACTGGAAACTGCCCCTCAGGCTGCTCCATGTAGAATACACACCCATTAGATGGCCATTTATTTTATTCCTACCAAGTATACAGGTACTGGAGGAGTAGAATAGAGGAGCCCCGACCACCAGCAACACTTCTCAACCAGAGAAACAGTACATCTGAGTTGTATCCCTACCGGAGCACCTGGGTGCTGGTGGGGGGTATTTTCTTAGGTGCTACGGCCGGGCCTTGGTTGGGATCGCACACCCAGTAATAGTCTTGGCAACCCATACGGCTCCAGGGTGCTACCAGCCACTACTGGACAACACTATTCTAGGGTTACTCGTGTCCGTGGTGCTTGACTCGCAGTCCTCAGCCGACGAGCCTGCTCTATGCCGTTTAAAGTGAAATATGGCTCAAGAAGGGATAATCAACGGATTGCTTGCCTCACTGCCAAGCAGCCGGGTGGTTTAGTCCCCTACAACAGACAGACAGATCGAAAGAGACTATACCAGCAGCCAACCACCACTTGTCATCAAGACGTCAGTAATTTAACCTTGGAACGCACAACCGACCTAAGTGCAACCAAAACCACACGACTGTGATCCAGCCTTAGTTAATTAGACACGCGCAACGGTTGTTGTGGTGCAGCTAATTTCTTATCTCCCTGTGTGGAGGCGACAACAAATTTAAACACCTCGTCCTGAGACTGCCGGGAGGTGATGTCACAGGGCAGCAGAGGTGCTGCTATCTCATGTCGCATGATTAATTGCGTTAATCACTTTTACATAATAGGCTGTCCGATGTGTGGAGTCTCTGTACTCGGTTCATGAAATTACTTTGCCCCTGTGTCTGACTTGCCCCGAGCTCAAGATGGGGCGAAGTCACCTGTTGAGAGTGCAAACGCGCTACACAGTATGTTGGCGTGCATCCAAGTACAGAATTTTGTCAGCCAAGAGTAATTTCACTGTCAACTCTGTTTTGTAGTGTAAAAATAATCTATATTTGAAAATTCATCAAGTGACAAGTGTAATGTTAACTTAGGTATAGGCTGTTCACGGTAAAGTGAGTACTTTTTAAGGTGCTTCTAAATTTTTCGTTTCATCCTATTTCAATCGTCCTGCTGCTTTTTAATATAATCATTGCTTTGTGACGAATAAACACACTGCATACATTTCGCCACCCTCAAAATTGAATGCCTGATACTGCAATAATGTATGTATATTAGTGGTTAAAGCCTGTTGGGAGGGCCTTAAAAAGTGCTCACTTTACAGTGAACAGTCTATGAAAATGTTTACCTACTGTATGTGCTTATTACTCACATTGGTACAAACTACATTTATCACGTTTTGTTCTTTCGTTGGAAGTTAAAACTTTTAAACTTATAAGAATTTGAATGTTATTTCTCTTCAAGCAAACTTTTCTACTTCTCCATCAAAACAAAGTTATCTCATGGAAGACGTTAAAGTAAAGATCTCCCCTTCCCCTCCATCACACTATTTCTGTTGTAATAAAATAAAGAGCACCCCAGCAGCCTTACATGGCCATTATGAAAATATAAAAAAATTTTGGAATGGTAATCTAGCTATAATATCCTACATTTGAGTACTGGCCTGAAGTTGGCTAACACCAGATTTCCAGTGCTTGCCATGAAAGGAAACAAGAGGAAAAGGTGATAAATATGTTTTTCCTTCTGTGACAACAGCTGTGATGGAAGGATACTTTGTGGCTGCTGCTTCTGTAATGATTTTCGTAGGCTACAGAAGGGAGGGCTTACTGTATTGTGTTCCAGGAGCGCCCCGGCGTCGCCCAGTCATGTAGGTATGAGTGGCCTCATTACCCCAGAGTCTCTGTCCCGCGAGGGCTCCCCAGCCCCGGAGCAGTACATTGAGGCCCCACCACCCGTCGCTGGCTCCCCGCCTCACCCAGGTACTACCTTGCTTGAGCATCTTTTACAGCTCCAACTTTTTTGTGACTGGAATTTTTGCAGTTTGTAATAGTCAGTTTTCTATTAACACATGTTTGCAATAAATATAAACAAGCTCACCTTTTGAGTCTGTGATTCAGCATATTGCAAAATAAGATACATATTCATGTTGCCAGTATGACTTCTTTTTACCAGTGAATGTGACATGGCATTGCAATACGCAGTGCAATATAAATTTAAGTATTTTTATTAAGCATTAAAAATTAATATATATTTAAACGCCCTAACTCACCCCAAGGTGAAAAATTACAAATTTGTATAAATGAAAATTTTTATTAAATAAGATTTTATTAACAAGATTTCACTGTATTACACAGACGTAAGACAATCAAAAAAATTGATGCCCCTCGTAGTTTTCAGTTGGTCTACAGAAAAAGTTTATTCCTTGATGCATGACGCTGGATGGCTGACATTGGCATCACAGTCAAGTTCACTTTTATCGTGTCGGTCAGTAACACGGAGTTTAGCTAAGTCTGTCCTCACATATTGGCTGGTTGGAGCCCGACAAGTGTATGGCCTGGAGCGCGTTACTTGGCGGCACAGTACAAAGTCAATCACTGGTTTTGCCGTCTGGCGGGCTGGGTGGCTCACTGCCACGTGGTTACCTGGGTAGGGGGAGATCCGGGCAGGCTGCTGACCCAATGACGACGTCTGTTGGTGGTGTCTGCTGCTGCTGGATCCGGGTGTAGCAGAGGTGCTGCAGATGCTGTACATGGATTATGTCCAGGTTGGGCTGGTGCTACGTTTTCCCCGGAACCGTGGGTTTTCTATGTCAATGGTCAGGTGTTTCCCTCAGCAGAAGGCGGTGACAATCGGGTGCTATGATCCATGTGTCTTCTTCGGGCCTGCAAGTAAGGCCAGGAAGGGTGTAAGCCATAGATTAGGATGTACGACCTGCCTTACAAGAGGGAAGCAATCAATGATAATCCCTAGCTGAGTGTTCTGCCACAGCCGAAGCCGAGCCGACACCGAGGTATACCTGGTGCTCCTTTAACCAGTGACACATGGCACGGTGGTTATATATAGCGTTGGGGTTTCCCCTTCTTGAGCGTCCAGGAATCAACAGTGTGTGCGGGTCCAAAGGCGATCAAACTCCCAGGACCAGACTCGTACTCCCTCCAGCAACAGTTCAATACAGTGGACGGAGTACATACTGGGCTGTTTGACTAGCCTCCTTGTGTATTGTCTTTCTAATGGATGTGGCTCTACCTTTCTGTACACGTAATACACACTACGGGTGGTCGTTGAGCGTGTTTGTTTGATGTACGTGTATCTTGGTGAGTTGAGCCTGCAGTCCTACACAACAGGCTGGTGTCTAAGAAGGAGTTCACAGTCACACTTTGAAATGATAACTTAGACGTTTAGAGAGATCACATATTTATTCCATGAGGAATAAACATGGTGACCCATACTACCTCCTAACTACCAAAAGCTGACCGGAAGTACTGTACATAAGCCATGTGAAGAGGTGGTTCTAACATGGACAAGGCAAGTGCGGCTATGTAGCTATAAGAACAACTCGGATACCATTATCGAGAAGGCAGTGGGATGTGTTGCCACTACCGGAATGGTAGGCAAGGAAAAGGCGATGTTGAAGACTACTTCAGGGAGTTGCTGTTGCCAAGCTTCTGGAAGGTGTTGGGGTCTGCAGAGAGCTCCAGCACAGGAGGTGGTGGAGCGAGCTGTACTGTTCTGAGAAGAGCTGGAGAACAACTTATGTTTTCGGGCCGCCCACTGCCATATATCCTTGCTGGTCTGCCTTCGTCTCAGGGTGCGGGATGCAGGTAGTATAGTGAGCTCCTCCTCTGGGCAGAGCTACGTAGGGCCGCTATCCTTTGGTACGCTCTGGGACTACCCGCACTTGGAATGCGGTTTCAGCAACTTCGCCGGTGGCTCATCCATGCTTGGTTTGGGGGGGGGGGGGGGTTTGGCATGATGATTTCTGGCAGCAGGCGAACAGCACAAGGTGACCTGTCAGTAAAAGCCCCCACGACAAGGAGCACATCCTGCAGACACTCCGATAGCTGGCAGTACTGGGTCAAACCTTGCCTGGGGCGATGTAGAGGCTTGCACTGATGAGGCAAGGTCGTTTAAGTACTTGTCAGAAATCTTAATGTGTCAATCGACGTAGGCTCATCTGGACAAAGAAAAAAAAATTGCCTTTCAGTGGTGATATAGAACTGTTGCCCTCCAAGAAAGCTGGTTTGGCAATTATAACACTCCCTCTTCTGTGTGCTGGGCTGTGGGATGTGGCTTGCAGTGTGAGTTACTTTCACTGGTGGATGGAGTAATCGCTGCCTTTTAGCTCGGGCAGCTGGTCGGAAGGTCGGCTGGCTATTGGCTTCTTCCCTTCCTCAGGAGAGAATGACCTGTGTCGGATGTATGCACTTGCTGTTTTTTCTTAAATGTGTGGCTGTACAAAAGTCAGTTGAAGGCTGTGGTTACACAATACAGGAATTGTGTTACAGATTTCAACGTGCGGGAAAAGAAAATAAAAGAACACAAGCGGCACTTATAAAAAAAGTTGAATACTTTGGAGTACAGTCTACTCTCAACGTATCGTTATTCACGGTACTGCCAAAAATGTCCATACGAACGGGATTACAGTAGATGAGGTTTCTGATCTGTGCATCAATATATACAACTTCTAACTTTATAAAACTTTATGTTGAGTATATTAAGAGCTGTACATTATCTGTGAATAGTTTGGCTAATAAACACAATATAAATGGGAATTTTAGAAAACATATTATTGTAATTAATACATTAAAAATAATTTCACCTAAACTCGTTTAAGTAAAGAAAATAACGTCTCAAAATACAGCATATAATTGATTGTAATCTGACACCAAATGCAAGCTGACCTAAAACTTTCAAATCCTCTGAAAATTAAAATAATATAACACCTAATGCAAGTCAAATTTTGAATGTATCGCACACTGTTGTTCAGCTAAGAGCGCACCGAGAAGTTATCGATCAGGCAGCGAGTACATGGCGGCTGGTGGAGGAGGAAGGGGTGGCAGCTCGATGATTACCCCTCCGCTTCGCTTCTTGTAGCAAAGTTACAGCCATTGCAAATGTCTGTCTTTTAAAGTAATTAATTATATTTTACTGCAGAGAAAACTTAATAAGGCAATTATAATTAATTTCTTCACTGTCTTTAATGATTAATCATTCAAAACTACGTCCTCTGTTTTTCCTGTCGAAAAAATTAACATAAATTTCGTATGTTAAAGTGAAATATTTTCACATATTTGACATAGGGTATTTGGGCAGGAATTGAAAAGCTCATGTTAAAGTGAAATATATGTTGATGTGAAGTACGTTGTAACTAAATTTTGCTGTACAAAGTTGGGTGTTGAGACAGTGTGCGAGTAGATCGGAGTCAAGTGAGGGGCATCTGGCTTGGACAGACACAGGACGCTACTCTGCCATACACCTGGGAAGGTAGGTAGGTAGGTAGGTGGTAGCATGCAGGAGTATAAGGTGTGTATGTGTTTGTGTACGTGCAGGAGTGACGTTCGTGAGTGGGCTGGTGGGGCAGCATCCGCAGGTGGCCCTGGTCGGCAAGTCCCGCATCATGCTGCCTGCACAGCAGATCACCGTCGTCACCAATGGCGTCAGCGGTGAGGTTGCCTGTGAGGGTGAGTACCAGCCCCTCTCTTTACGTCTTCTTCGATAACACCAACTTAAAGATGCATTAATAAGATAGCAGTCTTACCATATTTACTGGCATAATTCTCATACCTTTTTTACAGGGTTTTAGTGCAAAAAGTTAGGGTGCTTGAATTATGCAAGGAATCACCAAGACACGTGCATGTAAATATTAAAATGGGGTCTACTGTAAATAATCTCTCGCCAACCACTGGGGATACATTTTTTTTTTTAACACAGCACTTTATTTATTGATAATAGATATGAAGATACATGTTCAAAATTAAATCACTCTTGTGCTGGGGCTAGCAGCAAAAGCATTACCCTGTGCACGTAGCTGGACGAGCACCTAGATCCTCTGCAGCGCGACCGGGAGCAGCAGTTTGCTGCTGTAGTTCGGTCCTAGATTCTTGGGCGGGGCAGCTGTCGGTTGGTCAGTCACTGCCGTCGTTACAGGCAAGGTAACTGGTTACAGGTCCGATTTACTTCGTAACAGCAGCCCTGTATTGGGAAAACATGACATACATGCTGACGTGAGCCCGGATAGGCTACTAGGCACGACGGTTGAGAATTTTTCCGCTAGACCAAAAGCAGGGTGGTTTAGATTAAATAGACTGGGAGAAACGAGGGGTGTTGGTTTGTGCGTATTTACTACTACTTCTTGGGCATCGTGGTCATGGTGGGTTTTATCCAGACGTAGCGAGCTTGGCCCACGCCGAACTGAAGATTCCACAGGTGAGCTTCATTTGTTCAGAAGTGGATGTTATCCCATCCATATCCTGTAGCAGTGCCAGTTAATAATCTTTGACTACGGTATGGCACGAGGGATGAATTCGTAGACACGGAGATACAAAATAAGATAGTTACCGGAGCAGTTGATACTGACTCGCGCCTGCAACTGTCTGGCGGCAATGAACGCTGCGTTTCATTCCCTACATTTACGACAGTGCCTATGGTCCTGTCTGCTCACAGTATGCTAGTTACACGTTGACGTGAACAAACTAAAGACAGTTTATAGTGTCAGTCCGGTTTTCCCCTGCTGACCAGGTTCTGTTAAGTCTCCACAGATCCCCCAAGCTAGGCGGACTGATCAGAGACCGGGAGCTGTGTGGGTCACCATTGCCGCCACTGGATGTGCGTCCACACAGAGATGGGTGGCAGGTCTCAAGCTACAGATATCCCAGCACTAACACTGCTGTGGGATAAGGTAATAACCCGAGCCTGTCTCCTCTCCCTGGGTGAAGGTGTTTCTAGTGGTTGTGGAAGTTAGAAAGCAACAGATAGCAACAGGTGGGCGTCTAATGTGTGTGTGTAGAAAATATGGCGGACCCCTGAGGGACGCCCGCTACTGAAGTTAATTCGGCTATGTCAATTACCCCATTCTCGTCAGTAGTGTACGTAGCAACCTGTGTATAACAGGCAAACAGACAGATACTCTAAGAAATGACAGCTGTAAGGTAGGAAACAAATGTATGTTTATAAACGGTCCAATATACATGCGATGCATGCTACCTCCTACCAGGTAATTGAGTGCTGAAGGTTACTACGTTGGCCAGGTGTAGGCGACCTGGTTCTAATGGAAAAGCGGGAAAGAAATATCTAAACAAGAAAAGATACAATACTTCTAAACTGGTCTAAGAAAGGTGTCTTGAGTAGACAAAGTGAATTTAACATGTTCATGAGCGTGTTCGCTGGATGACTGATCGTCGACAGTAAAGTAGTCGCAGGGGGTGTACACAATACTCTGGATTTCTCTAGAGGTCCCAGCACTGAGCTGCGATGTGGGAAGTCTCGAGAGAAGAACAAGAATGACTCTCGAGCTCGGCAGTGTCCTGACTTATATAGTGGAAGCTTGTAGGCTGGCAGCGCGGCGTCCTCCTGCCCTGGTTGGTGTGGTAATACACAGGTCAGCATTTCTGCATCTTGTCTCGCCAGTAGCTCTCGGCCTTGCCCGAGGTCTGGACAGCTTGTGGGCTCAGCGCATGGAGGTGGGGGGGCATGCCTGCCGGGTTGCTTATCCTCCAGGTGAAGAGAATATGCTCATAAATTCCCATTGTCTGTAGGCAGCGTGTCTCTCACGTCTGTAGTGGTGGAAGAGATACTCTTGGTGATGATTTGTAATCGTATTAGATTAGCTGTATAAGCAGCGTGCGTCAACGTTAAACTCAGAAACAGTGTATTTTTGGCCCGCTTCTCTATTGCGGTGTCTCTGCATACACAATTACCTTAAGTTTAAATGCAGCAGTTTGACTGGTATATTTACCCATTATGCATTCCTACTAAACAAAATTTAATGTAAATGTAAACTATTCCCTTCACATTAAAAAAAACACCCGCATACAAATAAACACCATGACTGATTTTGTTTACATGTTTGCAACGTGGGCGCAGCCGTCGGAAATGGATAACAGGACATGCGACCTTGAAGTGTCAGCAACCTGGTGCGGTTGAACAAAGTGCGTGCCGTGTGGGCTCCTATAGCATCACATGCCTTGTTGAGGGAAACATGCTGTGTGAAATATGAAAAGATAAGTTTTTTCCCTAATTCAGCACCATAAACTTTGGGTGCCTGAATTGTGCGAGGGTGTGAATTATGCCAGTAAATACAGTAATGCAAAAATCCAAAATGGGTGAAAGATTAATGGTTTTTTCTGTTCAGGGTTCCCATTGCCTTTTTATTACAATTCATTTTTGGTGAAGCTTTGTCTTCATTTTTGGGAAAATATTGTATTTTTTCATATTTATGTTGTGTAATTATTTTTAATTAAAAATTTTTTTAAATTATGTTAAATTTGTATTATTGCATTACAATCTTTTTCATGTGGGTTAATTTTACTTTGGTAGTTTTTCAACAACGTAGAAAGAGTGACAACTTTCTTTCTTTTTCTTTCCCCCCCCCACCTATAGCGGGTATTTGGAACTTGCAGGCCTCAGCCTGCCTTACTCATGTGTGTGCTGCCCAGTATTATAGAGAAACAAGTGGAATACGTCCCTCACTCAGAGTACTGTAAATTCTTTGTTGTCTCGAACATCGTGGTGTGCTGTATTAGACTAAAGTTTGTTGATATGAGAACTGGCAAGCAATACCAAACACCATTTTCCTGAATGAATTGCGAACAACTGACTGTCTAAATCTGCTAGTTCCTACAAGCGTGCCACTGATTGCCATGGCGGGAAGTTCAAATCTGTACACTGTAATATTTACGAAGACATCCATACTCACAGTACCAAACAATTTTGATTCTAAAACTTTTCATGGTTTGTAGGGAAAGGATAGTTATTTTAAAGGGCTCATATTGGAACAAACTTTTTCAGTTAAGTTTGTTTGTTTCATGGTTCCCAAAAACAAAATAGTTTTTATTTTGAGAGGGTTACTTTCTCAGTTTTTAGAAACGACAGTTTGCTGTATATTGGATATTAAATGTGTAAATTATGAGCAACATAAGGTTATACGTGTACAATTTGAAATGAAACGCTAAGTCCACAAATACTTGCAAAGTAACTCAGCTCGTAGATGAGTATTGAAAAAGTAAAAATAAACATTTGGTAGGCAAGAAGAGATACCAGACTTATAATTGTACTGTATTTACTTGCATAATTGTCACCACCCATGTTTTGGGAGACAGAATTTAGTATTTAAATTCCCCTGCATCTGCCCTCACCTTATCTGCGAAGTCCTTGGTATTTGATAGATGATCTGGGACATTGCTGTAGGTAGCTGTGAACACGTGGCTGTTATTGACTGTGGGGAATTCCATTACCTTTGAGTGGTGTTGTCTTATTGGCTGCACTCATAGGGGTTGAAGTGTTGGAGGGAAGGCAGTGTGTGAGTGGTCCCAATACTGCACACCATTTTGTTAATGCTCGTGTGTTTCGAGAATTTTGAATTGGGAGTCGTGTTGGTGAGGTTTCTAAGTGCGTAATTGCTGTCAGCGAAAATAGTTTAGTGTAATTCGTACACAGCAAATTTCAAGTTGCTTGAGATAGCATATGCGTAGCAACATTGTAATCTGGCAGATGAGCGGGAATACTGTGTTAATAAAAAAAAAAGTGGTCGAGTGGGGGAACCAAAAAGAATTGCAGAACACAAATTCAACCAAACATGCTTTTCGAGACCCGAACATGGCAAGATTCTTGAACTTGACAAGAAAGTGGTGGAATATATTGGAAAGCTATTAACTAATGTATCCAGCATTTCATTTGAAAATGATTTGATGTGGTGCATGACGTCTTTCCAACAATGATGTTACGATTGTGCATCATAAGCAAGTCTTGCCGCCTGATTACAACAGAGTTTTCATTATTACTAAACATCGCAGTACCCAAGATTGTACTGTTTTGCACAGATCAAGAATGGATGTTCCTGTCCGAGATAGTATTATTCACCGGCCAACGAGGCTATGCATCCAAGACACAGAGTACTACAGCTAGATGGTTCTACCAGTACGATTCTCCAAGCTGGCCGGTGACATCGCGCCTTGAAGAAGCTACGCTACTGCTACTCCCTCTCAGACATCGCCGCTATTCAGCTCACTGAAGGGGAAGGACCAGCCAGAGTATAAATAGTGGGATGCTCGCCCGCTAATGACAAGTCTTCATTTTCTCCACTGCAGCCCTTGCCAGAGGATCTGACCAGCCTGCTCGTTTCCTAGTTCTACCTTCCCTTCCTTCACTGCACTCATGCCTAAGTTAACACTTCTCCTTGGACTCCACCGCAGCCAGTTTGCCGGAGCTATCTTCCAACCTGCTTAGTCTTCAGCACATTCATACCGAAGATCAAGCCTTGCCAACGTCTTCTACTCGCCTAGACACTGCTGCCTCTTCTTGGCAACACATACGTAGGAAGTAGTAGCAGACTCCAACTGCACTTTGCAGCCTAACCTGCTGGAGAGGCCTCACCTCACAGCTCCCTCAGACTCCTTGTTTTCAGCCCCCGTCAAGACAGCCAGGTATCCGGACCCAGTAGTTGCAGCCATCAGATGGAACGAGAACATCCTGTATGGAATCGCCAACCAATGGTGCGACTGGGTCAGCAACCACTCAGGTAAGCTTGTGCCAATGCAATACTGTGAGTTTATTTAACATGGGGCTGTTAGCAGTCCTGCTTTACGGCCATAGCGTACCAATAGGCGGGGGAGAGTGGTCACGCCTTCTCATCGCAGGTGACCCTTATTTATGCCCGTGTTGAACAGATCAAAAGCCTCAATCTGATACACAGTCTCACCAGAAGCCACCTTACCTCAAGGTTCTGGGACCCTCACCCCCAGATACCAAACGTGAGGTCGGGCCAGGGTACTATCCAGACCCCTAGTGCCTCTCCAGGGCACAACTGGAGCGGTTTGCCTCCCACTGCCCAGTTGTCCCATGCGCCCACTTATTTTTCATGGCATTTGTGGGTTATCGATGAGTGACCACTCCCCCGAAGTGAGGTAGGCGAGCAGAGGCAGTCCCTTCCACAAAGTGGTTGAGAACACTTAAAAGCCTCACCGGGCATAAGCCTTACACCCACTACAGACCGGTTTCTCACATCCTGCCCTGGTGCGCCACCCACGGCGTGGAGAGATTTACCATGATCCAGTACTGGTACTTCACCTGATGTTGTGATTCACCGTGAAGCAGTCAGAGCCAAACCCCCAGCTTCCCACGGGGATGCAATCTCCGGGAAAAGTAGTCCTCGCTCTGATTATGGAGGATAGATATCATCACCTATAATACACACCTCTGTATTTTCATCACTGCATCCAGACCATCACTTCCCAATCTAAACTGTGGCATTTGCAGCCATCACAAAGTAACAGGACAGCCGCATTGGCCACAGTCCTTTACCATGCCTTGAATTTCTACTCACATTAAAATTCAGGCTTTGGGCCCCAACGGCCTAAGTGCCAAGTGGTCCAACACCCTGCCAAGTAGTCGGGCCTAGGTACCATCATGGCAGATACCCCTTGCCAGTCGCAAGGAGATGCTCCCGTAGGAATTTGGGCGGCTGAGCCCAAATTGTGAAGCCAGGAGTGGCACAGGGAGCCTTGCGTCACCATGAGTGTAGAGATGCTTATAAGTGATGCATGATCCACCCTTTCTCAGGTCAGGCACAGTGACAACTTGACTCGGCTACTGTAGCATGGTACTGCCACACCACCTCTAACACCAAGGAACCTTCCTGCTGGGTTACTATACTGAGGGATAATATCCCAAGAAGGTACTTCACAAAGGAGTTGTAAACTTGTTGCAGTGTGCCCACCCATCCACCAGACAGTTAAACCGGTGACAGACTTTGTGCACAGCCGGCAGGCCATGTGCCCTGTACTGTACACCAGCCATGCTCTGGTCTGACAATACTAAGTGCCAGTATTTTATATACCAGTGTGTCCCTGACTACCACGAAAAAAAAACACTGCCCAATGGCAACGTCGCAGTCAGCCTTCAAAGGATGTCACGTGTCAAGGTTAAGACATTCCCTGGACGTCTGCCATCAGCTAAGCCACAACTTGACCCGCTGCTATTTCGGCATCTCCACGTACTGAGAGACGAGTTATAGAGCTACTGGGGAAGGGCGCCAGTTGTTAAAACTCAACTGTACACCAGCGACCAGCCCGTCGTTTTGGTTTTGTGTCTCTGTCTCACACTCGCTCCTTGTCGAAAGTGTGTATTTCCCCTTGTTCGGCTGAACTCCCCTCCACATCCCACAATGTATTCCTGCCCTACCAAGGGTTGCTCCCACCCCTACACAGCTGCCTACTGCCGGAACCCCCCCCCCCCCCCCCCATGGTGAGGGATATCCTACACCTACCTGCTGACTGCCTTCCGCATGTCTGCTCCTGGCGGTCGCTCTTCAGGGAAGTGTAGTCAACCAACCTGTTAGCTTTTCCAATCCTTCCAATATTCTTTGCAATTCACATACTCGTTCGTTCTTATTACATTTGAGTAAGTTATGTTACATGAACATATTCATGACTTTGAACATTTTTATACGCTGCGCTTGCTATATTATCATTGATCCCTAGTATGTAATATAAATCTACAAACGTTTTGTCCCGTCTGTTGGCATGGGTGCGGATGCCACTTGACCTATAAAGATGTCACCATGGCTGTAGCATGTTGCGCGTCAGAGGAGCTTCTGTCCCCATTCAAATAAATAAAAAGCACTGAATATGAAACCCTGTAAAAATTTTCAATCAAAAGAAAGTGATTAAAAATAAACTATGGTTTAGTTATTAGAATATAAACACACAATACTGAGCCAAAAATATAAAGAGGGTATGCTACCTCCCTTTCTCATCATAAATCCGGGCTACGCCCACAGCGCAGGCTGCGTCACCTATGGGAGCACACCCAAAGAAGACTAGTAGAAGTGTATACTGCATACACTATAATACTGTATGCTACTGCAGACAGTGTAAGAGTTTGTGTAGCTGTTTCCAGCTCATCTTCCCTGAGAGAAAATAAACAGCCACCCCTCGTCTTAGCTGCCATAAAAATTTTAAAGATATACCTATCACTCCATCATTTTGTATATGCTGCTGTACTCAGTTTTCTAATTAAAAGTATTGTTCTGTTAGAAATCTTTTAAAACTGTATGTTAGCCATTATTTTTAGGGAAGTGGTAAGGAAATAAATAAACACAGTAGTATTTTGTTTTTGATAATATATTGGTACAAGAACATTTGAAACAAACAAAAAATGTGCTAACTTCTATTCATATGCCACTCGTAAATCCTGTATTTTCTTACTTTCCTTTGGCTCTGTATTGAATTTCGGAAGTAATTAATTAATGAGAAAAAAAAAATATATATATATATATATATATATATATATATATATATATATATATATATATATATATATATATATATATATATATATATATAAAAAAAAACTGTGTGGCACATATTAATTCTCAACTGAAATGTTTGGATTGTTATTTACAATTATACAAAGTATATGTTGTGTAATTTTTTAATTTAAAGTATTCCCACAAAGTAAAATTATAAGTAATTATTTAATCACTTAAATTTATTATTTAACCTCAGAAATCATTTCATCCAAGTATAAAATAGGTACCTTTGATTAAAATAACTAAAATTGGTGATTTTTATACGGTTTTATTTTATACCAAATATCAGCCGTTTTGTTACGTTAAGTGCTCGTAGTATAACATGGAAATTTTGTCAGTCCTTCAATTATTTTGTTTGATGGTAGAATAATGATTAAAAAATATATAAATAATGAATAATAAAGAAGTAAAACATAATTTAAAATACGGAGTACGTGAATGGCGAAATCGCAGTGGTTATGACATAAAAATGATGTAAGTACAATATTAGTTAAAACCTGAGTTTCATGTGATGCCTAACTCGAGTAAAGTGAATTTCGCTCATCCAAATTCGCATTGTCCATTCATGGTATGTTCACATTTTTTGGATCGACCCTTTGAAAAAACATCCCACGAATAACATGTTGGCTGGTTTATTAAATAATAATTGTGAAACCTTTACTGCTGTTTACTTCAGAGTACCGGAATATAGATAAATTAAGAATAAAAATATTTTCAGTAATTCCCATAATTTCCTAAAGATAAATGGAGTCAATTCTGTTTTTCTTTTTAAATTATTAAATGATCTATATAAATTCCCAGTATTTTTATCGCGCATTACAAGTGTTTCTTTTTTTGTCAGAATTTTCTATTTACAGTTGGACTCCAGTTAAATATGCAGCTGTTTAAGTCCTTTGGTCTGTATTTCACACTAAGCAATTTATAAACCCAGGAAGCAACTGTGTGTGAGTATCATGTAGATACATGATACTCACAGGTTGATTTTTTTGTATGTGTTTCTATAAGGCAACCTTTGTAGGCTGTCATGCCAGAAATTGCTAAATGTGCCACGCTAAACTACGTAAGTTGCTAAACGTGCCACGCTAAACTACATAAGTTGCTAAACGTGCCACGCTAAACTACATAAGTTGCTAAACGTGCCACGCTTAACTACGTAAGTTGCTAAACGTGCCACACTTAACTACGTAAGTTTCTAAACGTGCCACACTTAACTACGTAAGTTTCTAAACGTGCCACGCTAAACTACGTAAGTTGCTAAACGTGCCACACTTAACTACGTAAGTTTCTAAACGTGCCACGCTAAACTACGTAAGTTGCTAAACGTGCCACGCTTAACTACGTAAGTTGCTTTGATATGCAGTATAAATGGTAAGGAAAAGAGAAGCTGAACATTATGTCACGGAGCTTTGTCGAATAACCAAAAGGTTTAACTTTGGTTCCACAATTATTATTTTACAGAAAGTAAGAAGTTATTTAAAAAATTTTTGCAGGATAATGTCAGTACTTTGGACGTAAATAATTGACTGTTTTTTTTTTTCCTTTCTTTCTCGTGAAAGTGGAGTAACTACAAACTTTTTACCTGGAAACTGTCCCATGTTCGGAAAAGCACTCTATAAAGTATTTGAAACACTTATTGTTTTATTTATGTCTGTACAGTATGCGACTACGTCGTGTACGCAGAGAAAATTTTAGGAGGGAACAAGCAGAAGTTAGCTATACAATTCCGGAGAGCGCCATTTCTGGCACTGCTTCTGCAACCTCCCTATAACTGAAGTTAAAGACTTTATTCTAGTCTGTGGTCTCTTATTGGCTTCTATTACAAATGAGACAGCATTGTACCAAATGTGTCTTTGTTGGACTCCCTCGCCTATCTAGCTATACATAAAAAAAAAGGGAAACTCGCAAATAATTGACATGACAGCTGCTCATTTTACTGTTCCGTAAAACTGTAATTTAAGTACATGTACACATACATGTATACATATATATGTACATATAAATCTATATTCATTCTACGTTGATAAAAGTTCTATTTATTGTTTCAGGTGAAATTACCCTATAAATTTAACAACATATTTCAATATTTGAGCTTACGAACATGTGAAATGTGCGGCTAACAGATTTCAGAGCTATTCTATGAAACATTTTCATGCGAGGGACGACGAGAACAACATATTTTGGGGACAGGTGGCTGTGTGAAAATTGCATTGTGTCTTTTAGTACTTGCAGCACTAAGAAAGATTGTAGGTATGATTATGATATTATTAAAGTTTCTCTGTCATTAAGAAATCTCATTGTTTCAGTAGTGTCATTTACGAGCAATTTTAAAAACCCCAAGACATCGACAAGAAAAAATTAAGTATGCAAAAATAGTTTTATTGTTTCTACATTGAACATTCATTATCGTGCAACTTTTCCATTTATTAAAACAATTTACTACAATACAATAAAATAGGTATTCTTTTGACTGACAGGCTACCAATAAAGGGCAAGTTCGTGTATTCTATCACGTCATACAACTTTCCTTGTAAATAGGTGGTATTATAGGAAAATGTTACCTAATTGGTAGATTTAATAATGTATAGTTAAAGTTAAATAGCTGATCGTTACTTACGGAATTAGATGGCACACTACGTTAAAACTTATCTCTGTTAATATAACTTTATTGTTGTTTAGCTGCAAAACATGATGTAGTTACAACTATTCACTTTTCATGTAAGTTCACAACAATTTGACAGCTATTGTGGCCAACGTAACTGTGTGTAAAAATAAGCTGTTCCCATTTTGAAATGTACTGCATCAGAATATAAGTTGTTACTGCACTGGTCTTGTGTTGCTTATGGAATGGAAAAATTAATTAATTCCCAAATTTAAATGGAATATTTAGGTGGTAAGTACAGCACTTATTTATTAAATTATGGATCAAAACGTTAATGCTATTTTCTGGGAAAGTTTTCAATTGGAAATAGTGAAACAATAATTTGTCGCCGAGCACAAGCACATTGTATTTATTTGAAACTTCCTTCTTGGCCGTGTCGTGATAGGTGGCCGCAGACTCAAGTTCACAGATTGTCAACATTTCTGTCCTCTGTTTACACTTGCGTAACGTGGATATATTTTGATTGAAATGTTTTATTAATATTACAGTTTGACTAAATAGTGCCCAGACCTATATAACGATTTAAATAAATATTTATTTTACCACCTCTCAAATTATTAAGTGTATAGCAATGATGTTCGTGTTAATGCTAAGTAGTGTTTACTACAGGTTAATTATTACTATTTTTTCTTCTCTCTCTTTGTTGCACAAACTTTTCATCAGTTCTTATTCGTGTGGAATATCTGAGTGATGTAGGCTTTATTATTCTATGTCGACAATTTGTGGCTAAGTTAGGCCTACCGTTACCATAGCAACCCCGAGTGACGTCATTAAAATTTCTATTTCTGGTGGTTAGCGTGGGTGTAGACCCGGGAAGAAGAACTCTCCTGGCATGTTTGAACTGAGTCGGACCTACATTAAGTTTAGGGCTCCGAAATTGAGTTTTTGATATGTCCGCCTACCTAAATTGGGGTTTCAGGGAGACACTCCAATAACAGTTAATTGTAATTAGGGCATGTTAAGAAGAGGCTCGTTTAAGATTTTCAAATTTTTGAGTGATTGGAGAGAAACTGACGCCTTTGCCATGGAAGGACGTAAGACTTAAGCTGGTTAACTTGCTCTTCAGTAAACCCATCTACTCATCTGTATTTTAATTGATGTGTATGCTACGTATTTGGAATCAATCTAAACTGTTATTTTGTGTGCAGCTTTAAAACGTGAACCACCAGAAGATTCCTACAATAACATGCGCCTGCAACCTCTTCTCAATAGAAGCGTGGGTTCCTATCAATTAAACTGCTTCTGGGACAACTCTAAAAAATTATTTAATAATGCTGGTGCCGGGGACTGACCAGATTCAATTCTGGCGGAATTACATCGCGGCCGCCTTACTCGAAAAAGTCCCACCAGAAGCCCTATTTCAGGAAACTACGTATCGCGATAACACAAAAACCAGAATTAACTACTGGAAAAACAAAAAAAAACTGAAAAATCAGAAAAAACTATTAACACACGAAAAATAAAACTGAAAAAATGTTAATCACACCAGAAAAATAATTTAAACAATTTACAACAGAAAAATTTTCTTTAAAAAACCAAATTTTAATTTTAAGGAAAAAAGGCTGGATATCCTATACCTAGAAAATGGATGGGTGGTTTACAATTACTATTAAGTATTACATTAATACAAAAGAATATAATTACTTGGGTAGATAAAAAAAATCTTGTTAAAAATATAAACATTGCAAGAAAATTGAAAACAAATAAAACTTTCAATCAACATATACAGTAAACATAGTCTTTACTGGAATAACTATAGGTGTGATTCACTTGTTATAAATGGTTTTGTGAAAGTAATTTAAGCAAGTAAAATGTATAATGAATTATAAAATAAAATTATTTTAAAGTAATAAATCGAATAGTAGTACACCAAAAACACTATTACTGACAGAATATTCAGAGAAAACTATGACATCTAAACATACTTGCTTGGTGTAAGAGCAGTTACATAAATACTATTTACTCGTGGCCTTAAATTTATTTCCTTACTAAAAAAAATTTAGAACCTAGAAAATAGTAAATAATAATTCAATCTACTGAGTTAAAAATGAAAACAAATTTCCTTAGCTAAAAATGACATAAACAATTACTCTATGCATAATCATAATATAACTGTTGAATTTGTTTGCCGGTTCTTTGTTACAATATAAAGCAACTGGTATTAATGACATAGTTCTGAAAATGTGACAATGATATGGCAGCAACTCATCATCTTAGCCAGCACTTTCGAAATGTAAGGATTTGCCATTCACTTGCTCTTACATTGCTTACAATTTCTTTCAGAATTTAGTGAATATACATGAAATGGACCATCTCCAATAACTTTGATACATTCATGTGTGAAATTACACATGCTGTGGGTTTACAAACACTAGGAACCACATGGCTTTTGTTTACAAAATTGCCATCACTGACTGAACAGCTGTGGTGGAAGAATAAATAGTGTTTTAGTACTTCTTTTGTAGAAATGTCAAAATTTGGTAAAAATATATGAAATGGACTGTACCAAAGGGAAAGTTCAGATATTGCATATAAGCCGTCAGTATGTCTGGCGAAAACAGCATTTCGTAAGGCACATTTCTGTTCGGGTTCTACGGCACACCAGCATCACGGACGCGTAAATGCATTGCCTAAACGTATTGCGGACTGGGGGAAAAAAAATGTTTCAAATTTATTTATAATAAACAGAATGCGTGCATGAAAGCTTATGTACAAAAGTAATAGGATAAACATGTCAACTCCAAACTATTATGTGTACGTAAATCCGTATAGCAAACTGAAATCAAGTATTTGGTTTGATACATGTTGTATCTTATAATGCGATAGTGCCATAACTAATTCTACGATAAACTACGTGTCGGATAATAATGGCACTGGTCTAAGATGGCGAAACTAGGGGCATGAATTTTCTGCCATAGACATCTGTAACAATATACGGAATGTTGGTCCAAACTGGCCATAGCACTTCAGCTTGGAATATAAATTTAACATAATACTATAACTAACACAAGGCACCACGAAGATGTAGCAGTTTCATTTCACTTTTAATGACTTAACATCACAAATATTTGCACTTATATAATTGTAGAACTTAAATTCATTAGGATATGTCCGATTGTTTTTCTTATGGATTTCGTGTTTGTTTATTTAAAACTTTGCATATGTCAGAATGCCCGTGAGAAAATAAATTCTGAAGATCACGACATGCAAATATTTCCTACATAAATGAATACATTTTACGATTCTTTTGGCTGTTTGGATTCATGTAATAAAATATTTCTCTCCCTTTTTCGTCCTTTAGATTTTGCTAGTGTGAGTTGGAACTTCTCGTCACGAGCACTTTAATTTGGCGCAGGTTTTTTTAAATACATTTTCACAGCCTTGTATTTATGGGTCTGGTTATGTAAACAATTTTTGAAACTCCATTTCTCCAGTAGGTGGGCACCGTTTCTTTTCTTCCGCTTGGCACTGAGATTCAGTATTGGTTTCAATTTTCCCTTCCTGCTAAATCTGGACAAATGATGCATTTTGAACTTTCACTTCACCAGTAGCTTATATCCGTCACAACACGGTTCCGGACACAACAGTTTGGAAGGATAGGTAGCGGAAGGTTGACGAGCCTGTTTGTGTTTGATGAGGGGAGGAGGGGAGCATGTTGAAGGAAGGGATGGCGCACCAGGTGGTAGCAGGGTCCTCCTGTAATTCTGCATTACTCTGTATAAAAATATTTTCTTAATTCTATAAAAAAAATGTTAGTTACCTTTATTTACTGATTAAGCCATAGCATAATATAAATTTCAATAAAGTATTTTTTTACAACCAGAAGCAATCTAAAAATATCAATGATTAATGTGGTTGCTTTTCTTTGGATAAAAATGTCTCCTAGGTCAAGTAAACAGTGAACAAATAATCAACAAATTCACTCAAATTCATTACTAACCATGAAGGTTCAGTGGAATATTAAATATGCAGTGAACAAAGCAACAGCTCTCAGCCCCCTTGTGGGGAAGAAGCTTATCCCTGTGGACCCAGGTTGCATCTCAAAGATAGCAACTTTTATAAAGAAAAAATTCTTTACTCTTTTATACTTTTCAAAATTATGGTGTGAACATTGTGCGATGGCAACAGTAGCCTAATTATTGTTTGGCCAAATGATTTAGACATGACTATTGGCGGATTGTGAGCGAGTTTCAGGGACGTGTACAGAATGTCAGTGTTTGATGGTTGCAGAGAAGTACCTGGTACCGGGGAACGCGGCGGCGCTGGTCAGCGTGAAGGAGGAGCGTTCCCTTTCGCCGGCCGCCTTCACCCAGGCTCCTGTCATTGTGCAGGCCGCATACAACTACAGGTAGGAGAGAGTAGTATGTGAAGTGAAATTCATTGAGTCGTGTGCTGTGTTTGCAATGAGATGTGAGAATGGTGCAGACAGATAGATGCAAGGTCGCTGTATTTGTTGGCTTGCAGCGGTACATTCATGACACCCGGAGGGGGCGGAGGCCTGGAGCAGGGCGTCAAGAGGCATAGCTCACCTGCGGACTCGGAGGATGGCGGGGCCATGGACGAGGGTGAGGAGGGGAAGAAGGCGCGGCTCGACGGACAGCAGGTGGACGGGGAGAAGTGATGAGTCGCTCTGATGCTCCCTCTCTCCAGATCTGACCGCTCCTACGCCGCCTGCCCGGCTGCATTCTAGTGGATCATATCGACATTGTGGTTTTATCAAACACTTAGTTGTCAACATTACCTTTTTATTTTTGTTTAGTATTTTCATTTTCATTTAAGCACTCAACTCTTTGAATGTTTGTAGCTATTGTGGATGAGAGTGTGTCTCATGTCGGCAGAGTTAATAAGATGTGTGTAATCAGGGTGAAGCACGCATTGCTTTGTTTTTTGCGTGCAACATAAATTCCAATCACTCGATGCTGCCTGCGTTTCATTGCGTTTGCGACAGCCTCTTGCAGTGGCACTAGCAGAACCGACTCGGCGGAGAGTGCCAAAAGTCGAGTTGGACATCTGCTTTGCGTGACTTTCTGCTATGGCTGTTAAATAAATGAAGAAGAATTCTGTAATGTAACTGGCATTCTTAATACTCAGAGTTCACTTTTTTTCAAATTTTATTGAATGTGGTAAATCATTGTGAGAATGAAAGTTGACAAGAAACCAATATCTGGCCCCCTTAGGGTATCTTGTAAGAATTTGTTCTTTTAGTCACGACCAAGAAATTAAATTACCTTGTTCTGGTTTTGTAATGTTTGAACATTCTTTTTCATACTCATAGTGTTTTGCATAATGGACGTATTCTTATCGTCGGAAATACCATATTTACGTGCACACCTCTCGTATGTTGTAGGCGGCAGAAAACTGGCCTCGAAAAGCATAGATGCAGTGGTCATGGTAAACATATCTTGAAAGAGTAGCTCATTTCAACATCAAAAAGGCTAAAGTTTGCAGGCAAACTTTACAGTATTTATAAAATATAGAATATTGCCTTTGTGTATCAGAAAATTAATTTGCAGCAGCTATTTGTTACATTGTTTGCAGGATAGCAATGTTTTGTCGGCTAGGGCATTTGTTGCTTGTGTGCCGCAGTTTTCATCACTAGTAGCATTTACTTCTAATTACATGAATTTTGTAATATTTAAAAGTAATGGGTCATGATTTTTTTTATTCTTTCACTCTCTTCACTACAACTTTACGTACGTGTATGAAACAGATATGTTTTATATGTTACAACTTTGTTTCTACCAATTTTTTTACAATAAAATGCAGTCTCCAGTAATAGTGTATTTTCCCATGTGGCTTAAGTTACTGTGCTTGGTGTGGGAGGCTCTTGTGTAGTGTGATTCAGCTCTATTTGCTACTTTTCAGTGCTACATGTCAGTCACCAAGACATACCAACTTCCAGAGATATTCCTCTTGTTCCTTGATAGAATAATGTAAAAAAACCACTTGAAGAAGCATGAAATGTGACATTATTTCTACTAGGTTATGGACTTAGCAAAGTCTTCTGTTACAGTTGTCGTATAAAATTTTATTTACGTGTTTACTTATCTGTAGTTCTGTGTATAATGTTATTTTGAACTGGTAGAAATTGAACATAGCTGCTATGAGGATTTGTGACTTTCGGACAATGAAAATATGCAACGGAATAAGATGGTGTGTGTTGTACTTGGATGTAGCACTCGCAGAAAGATTTTCTTTTTATGTTTTATCAGAATTTGTATTCTTTGACACATGCTTCCTTTTTATCTAATGCTCGTAGTAGTCAAAATATTAATAACCAAAGTATAGCTATTTTCTTGTGTCTGTGCTCTTCGTCTGCTTGCTGTTATCATTTTAATTGTATTTTCGTAGGGATGCAGTTGATATGTTCCAAGAAGTAATTAACTTAGTATTTAAAATATTTTGTTATAAATATACCAGTACAGTCTGTATTGGGCCCAAGTTGGCCAACTCAAGTCTGAACACAATTAACTGCCAGAAAACTTGTCAAAGAATTAATCCACTTATGTTGCTTAAAATTAGGTAGTAATTTCTGGTATTTTAAATTTCTAAAACAAACATAATACTATTTTTTATTATATTCTGAAAATGTTCACATAAACTCATTTAGTTTTTCTTTCTTTTTTTCTGTTTTTGACACTGTTAAAACAACATTAATTGAAATGTTCCTATTTACAGGAGCAAATAACTGATAACCTCATTTTTATCTCAAGTGACAAAAACTGGGAAAAAAATTGTAATTCCTAATATTTTTTCGCTATCAAACTCATTATTGCGTCATTTTAGTTTTATGTGGCTGCTGATAAATGCAATGGCGTAACCCTTGTAATTGTCTGGTGTCGTGTATTGTATTATGAAACAATTTAGTTAAATTGGAGACATATGTCTTTGTTTTTGAAACAGGCATAATGTTAATGGATTTTAACAATTTAAAATTGGATTAAGAATGTGCGATAGCACACTTGAATGTAAACAGTAGTGATGGGATTCTCGATGCTGCGATACATTGATACCCTCAATACTTTGTAGTATCAAGTATCACATGAAAATATCAAATGTATCAATTTTAACATTCTGCTAACGGTATTTACCATGCACAAATTTACAAAACGTCCATAATAGTGAAACGTCGTCACTGATCCCGTTTACTCCATTTTCTCGCATCAGTCACCTTATTTGGACGGTTTTGACGACTATCCTATATAGACAATGAAAAAAAAAAATCCAGGCCAACTACAACTCTTAAATTTTCCACATCCATCAATCAGATAGATATTCTGCTCGAAAGCTAAAATTTATTAGTAACAATCATTTAACTATGAAATGCATTGGATTTTCAAGTATTCATTCCCATTATTTAAATTTCACCACAATTCTCATTGGCACATTTGCCGAAGATAACGCACATAATTCGTTTTTGAACGCTAAGTGAGCAAAACAACATGGATAATCAATTATTGGTGCTATCGATAGATAGCATTGCTGACAGTCAGCAACAGTTTTTCTTCTTCTTCCTATGTCTTTACTGCATTTGTAGGTTGGCGACAATGGGAAACCATTCCAGATTCTTATTCTTTTTACGTATTTACTAGAGTTGTTCTGATACGATGTTTTATGATACCCCAATACCAATGCCCTTCGCACTGTTAATAATAAATTAAAAATCATTTTTTCCCACCGCACCAAGCTTCCTTCCTCCCTCCAAGTTTGCATCCATTCTTTATCCGCATGCTTTATTTATCCTTGTTGGTCCACTGGAAAACGAATAATCAAGAATCCACTATTGTCATACTGTCACACAAATTTTTTTTTTTTAATGTGGTAAACGGTCTAGGAGTCGTTTAAGTCTCTCCACAACACGTGGAACAGACGAGTTGCAGTTCCCCTCCCTCGAGAAGAAACAAAAGTGGGTTAACGATGTTTGAGTCCACTGTTTGTTTAAAGTGTAATGTAGGTTTTTATATAGTATCAGTGTGCAACAACACTTGTAAAATTGCCTATTTCCATGACCAAGTTGTCTTGTGTTCGTGACAACTTTTATTTTGTATAGAGAAAAGTATCGATATAGAGTATCGTGAGAATGTTTTGGTATCAAAACTGGTATCAGTATTGAGAAAATGTGGTATTGACCCATCCCTAGTACATAGTATTGATAATAGTTGCTCTTTCTTTCTTTTCCAAAGCCACTATGTCTGGCTACAGGCTTTCTTACTTTCTCTGTTTTCAAAAAGACTGACTTTGATCAGTTTTAAGCAAACATGTTGGTCAGCTGTATTTCCCTATTATTATTATTATTATTGTTACTGTATTGACCTTCTGCTAAAAATTACAATTGCTCTCATTTTGTGCAGTAAACTCTTAAGATGTCTCTGAAGGGACTTAGCTTATTAACCAAGAAAATGTCTTAAAAGGGCCAGTGTTTATAGACTAGCTGAAAAATATATGTAAGCTTATTAAGTATGAAATCTTCTTACATGGGGTGGGAACTTCTTAACAAGATTTTGATGTATTACATTGCTTTCTGAACATATCCTTTGAATCATTTTCAGTAGTAGCTTACAAAATTGCCTCTAGGTAACAACTAAATTTTTTGCTAATAATGAATTTCAGTTTTACTGAATTATTCTATTATGTAGTTATATAAGGGACATTTCTTTTTGTGCTTGAGTAAATAACATATGCTTATTGTACATATGCTTGTTGTACATGCGGTAGTTTGTTCATTAGAATGTACAGTTGTCCCAATGAAAGATGAGGCAGTGGTAAACTATGCAACTACAGATCATGCTGTTGCCTTTAATTAATTAAATTATACTGCTTGGTCAGTTTCTGCAGTCAGGTTTCAGAGACACTTTGTCAAGTCCTCAAGATTTTGTTACTTAGAAACGCAGAACGTGAGTAATGAAGAACTTGCATGTAATTTATAATTATGTAGCTGGTGTCCGTAGGAAGTATGCAGTTGTTGTGCATTAGGCTAACAGTTCACATGACAGTGGCAACACATTTATGTAGAAGAAAGGTGCTTCCCTGCCAGTGGAATTACGTGTAACGTTTGCAGCAGCCGAAACAAAAAGTAAGTTCCTAGTTGTCATTATATGTTGTGTGTGTTTCTTGTAGAACCTGATAAGTCAGACCCAGATTGAAGTGAACATAATTGGAGAAGTTAGTTCTTTTGCTCCTTCCTACTGCAAGATATTTTTCTCGTACGTTGTTTCTGCCACGTGAGTTCTGTGTTCCGCAATCACAGCTAATGTTTTTTTTTTTTGTGACTTCAGTTTCCTTATCGTCGAGGCCTCGATGTTAGGAGCCACCCAAATCTCTTCACTCTGTTTCCTTACTTGATGGCTGCATTCGCCAGGTTTGCTAGTGCTGTGAAGGTGTGAGCAGGTTGGAGATTCACTGGAAACCTATGACGCCTACGAGAAATATATGCTGCTGTTTACGTAGTATAAATGCCTGTTACAAGGAACTTTGTGATACAAAAAACTGATCCGAATGCAGGAATCCATTAAAAAAATTGGTAGTCTCTTGTGTGTGTAGTTTCCCCAATACTCTGTAGTATTAATTATCCACATTAGTACATACCCAATAGATATGTGCAGTACATCTGCCCCTTGCCCTTCGAAGACTGTACTGCATGTATGGCAAACATTTTACTACTCGTATTGCCAAGGGAAGTCCAGAAACTCTATTTTTTATGATAGGTTTGTGGGATCAGAGAGTAAACCACCATTTGGCCAACTTCTTTAAGCTTTGCTAGGTGTGGGAACAATTTTATAGCTCCTGTTCGACTTTCAGTTTATGACAAATTTACAAACAACTGCATTTAGTGTATTAAACAAGACATGTGTTAGTATAGCAAGTTAGTGTTGAATTTTAAGTGTATGTTTTTCTGTGGGGATGTTCACGTTGGCCAGAGAGAAAATACAACATGCTAGCCACCGGGGTTTCTAAGAAAAGGGAACTATTCTGTGTATGATTATAATTTGCCATTTTCTTTTGTTCCAAAATAACAAATTTTTTACATATACATTATTACCCTAATGTACCTGAATAATGGATAACTATAGAAACTCTATGGTCTACAGGAGGAAATTACTTCTCCACTAATTATTTGGATATGCAATTAAGAGGATTATGATATATTGGCACTTGAGTAAAGATTTAACATGGCCAAATTATTTGCAGCTATTAATGACCAGTATATACAACATTAACAATTAAGAATGTCTGTCTTATCCTTCTCCTTTTCTTCTGATTGTAAAGCTTTGTTTGTTAATGATTTTTTAAAGTTTTGGTAAGTGGCTTGCACTGTAATGGGACACATGTATATTCAAATAACACCGACAATCACATGCTACTTAATGCTCATGCTAAAGATTTTATCTTAATTTTTTTTTTTATTATATGAACATAAGCTGGGCTTTGATTTTTGGAAGTTATGAATTCCAATAAAAATCTGTCTTACAGTGTATGGAACTAAATAAACATAGTAATAATTGCTGCCACAAAAATGTATGGTACAATCCTTAATGGCAGGTTAACAGTTTTGGAAGGAAGTGAGTTTTTTTTTTTGTTGAGGATTCACTGGGACATATACTCCTTGGAGGTTGTGTTATTTGATATCACACCGGTATGCAAGTAAATATGGTATTTCCACAAGAATTAAAAATGTGTGTGTTGAATTTTTTTATAGTTTTGTAATACGTAGTCCTGATGTGTATGTGTGTATCACATAGTACTCAAAATATTTTTCTCTGTTTCGTGTTTCAAAGTTCTCACTTTGTATGGATAGTTGTAAGGCTTGGTTGACATGTACAGAATTTTAATATTTTAGTTTCCATTGAACTCCCGCGATATTATAGTGCAAAGAACACTGTCTGTATTGAGTACGCAGCGTAGTATTAAGTTCTGGGCCGATGTCAGTGTGCACTAGTGCTGATGTGTGTTCTGTAAGTGCGAGAGCACAGGGGCAGTACTTACGTCCTTCTTACAGTACCTAGCTGTATGTGTTACGTCCTATTACGCCTCGTAATCAACTCTGATGTCCGCCATTTACTAACCAACATGTTATGGGTGACAGGAATGTTTCACACCGGAGAATGCAGATGTATCCGGAAATAGCTGCCAACCAGGACTGCAGTATAACTTACCTAAAACCGGCAGACACTTCACTTGCATTCCTGGCGGCTTCTTTATAACAACATCAATAATATTGCCCATGTAAGACGTTTTCCTACTAAATAGTAGTTCACAGTTTTAGATCCCTAGCAAATGTCTTAAACCTTCACATTAAGGGGTTTCAGTCCCCACCATCTTGTATTTATCCTTTTTTCATCATAATTTAGATTTCAGTTGGCTTAATTTAATTTTTAACTAGTAACAGCTGGGAAGAAGTAAATGATTTTTCTTTGCAGGCGACTACAGCATTTAAACTAGCAGCCAACTTCAGACGATATACAAAATACTGCCATCTGCCCTGCCATTCCGTAAAATTCAATACAAAATCTATATACAATGCAGGTGTTTGTGAAAATCCAAGATGTCAGGGGCTGATCGCTCTTAACCTAGTATAAGATTCCTTCATTCCCTGCTGGTTTAATTTTTTGTGAAGTAAAAGTTAGAAAAATTCTAATGTATAATAATTACATAATAAAAAGCAGACAAAGAAAAGTAATCATAAGGAGGTAATTGATGCGCCCATACTTACACACAGAGGTCAAACACGTTTCCACATGGCTGTGCAGTCACAACGTTTCGTTGGCTATACCAGCTTCTTCAGACTGCGTGGGTGAGCGATGATGCACTTCTGTCTGTTGAGCATGCGTTTGCGTGTGCGTGTGGTTCTATCTGCAAGTAATGACCTGTGAATACTTGTGCTTTCTGACTGCTTTTTATTGCGTAATTAGTAGTCTAACAGCCTATTCCTGCCATGTCCTACTACATAAGTTTTTCTGTAGTCTATTTACAGTTTCTTCAAACCTTTGAAAAATCATCCCATATTTGACGTGTTTGGTTGTTTCCCGAATATGTTGGTTATCACAGTTGTTTTATACTTTTGTTAACATGATTATGTATGTAGGGATGTCGCACCGTATCCGGATTACAACCCTAATGTCATCAAGGGCTAGCTCATAACAGGGTTCTTCCCTTCCTGTTGGGTTTTCTCATTAAAAGATTGCGTGGGTGATGAGCGTCCTAGTTTGAGGGACGACTTGGTGTGTTGTAACCCCTAGATTTAATTTTACTTAGAAAACTCTGCTAGACACAGTACATGTACGGGTGACGGTGGTGGACTCCAAATAGAATGCTATAGCCAGTATTGCAGGAACGATACTAACAACATACTACTCTCGTGGCGGCAGGACGCCGGTGTACAAAGTGGGACGTTAGGCTCATGTGTTGACATGAAGTCAGGGATCACACACACTGCACCGAGTCGGCACTTTACCTGCTGTTCACAAGGTAGCGGCTCCTTCCTCTCCTGGCTCGCTAGGGCGGCCGGCTGTGGAACAACGGCCAACTCTGGTTGTGGTGGTAGAGGGCCCCGGCTGCTGGCAGGATCTTGTGGTATATGAGGAGAATGAAGTCGTACCCCAGTACTTCCGTATTAATAACAACAATTAGTAAGTGTTCCAGAGGAATTCTTCCTACTTCTCTAGTGGGTGGCATTAAAGTAAACCATCTTCTTGTGTCTCAAGAATTTAATTGATTATTTCTCGTTACAAATTTCGTAAAGACCTACTGGTATGGGTTCTCAACATAAGGCTGAATTAAAGAACTGGATTGGCTGTGATTCTCTGGGAGGTGCTGACCTTCTGGGAGCTGGCAGCATTGTCGTCGACTGGGCTACTCGCTGTCACCGGTGTAATGAGGGACTCTGCCCTGGTGCTAGTACTGTCTGCTCTTGCAGCCAGATGTGCAGCAATTGCTCCTGAGGCCTAGGCTGGGGTGCCTTTTATAGTAAATTGGGGGGTTGAGCTTGTGACGTCACATGCATGAACCACCAGATCCTTATCTGCAGTGGTGCTCGGAGCGAGGCGTTCACATATCCTGCCCTTATGCTCTCGTGGAGGCAGTGACTTTGTAGCGGGTGGCTCATCCCCACAGCGGCGCAAAATTGCTGTGTTTAGCAGGAGCGACAAAGTAGTAGGAACGCTTCTGTGGAGAAGGACCTTGACGTGATGACTTCTAGCATAGTTTTATAGCACAGTAAACGCAAGGAACATGTGGTTATTTGGCAAGTTGAGTTTCTGTCAACTGAGGTTGGTTTGTGTGTCCTGCCTTCATTACCTTCTGTGCTTGGGAGTGACTAGCCTTGTGGAGAGTAGCTATCTGAGATGTGGTGTGGTCGTTTATTATAGGAGCGCTTTCTCTAAGCACGAAATGCATCATGTGTTGCATTGCGTGTTCAAAAATGTGGTTTGTTGCTCCTTTGGTGTAATTTCTAGACTTGTTTAAACTTTCTTTGCATAAGGTGGAAGAATAACCTGGGAGTAGAATTTTTTCTGGGCTTTGGAAAAATTGGAAGTAACCGTAAATTGACTATATTTTGCCTTGCTCTGCAGTGGAAACATGAAATACAAATTGTCATTGTAAAATTATGTACCAAAAGCCTTCCACAACTCACAAACTGTATATTTCTTGTACTCGGTAATCCTCAGTAATTATGTCGGGGTGTCCACCCACAAGGAAAAGTCAGGGAATTTTATGGGACATTTCATCTGGGTCAGGAAAAATGTAAATTCAGTGAAACCCTCTTTAGAAGTTTCCACTTAAGAAGTTTTCCTGCCTAACAAGTTGAATAATTGTGCACCTTGTCTATGTGCATGTGTGTAATTTAACCCTTTTAATAAGTTTTCCTGGTTAATAAGCAATATTTTTCCAATCCCTTCAGAAACGTATTAACAGGGTTTTACTGTATGTTTTTGCTACACTGCAAAAGTTGTTAATTCTCTGAATGCAGGATAGTGTAATTTATGAGCATTTGCATTTTCAAATTTTAATTTATAAGCTTATGAGCTGGCAATAATACAAATTTGCCTTTATCTGCAAAAGAACGTATCTGTGTGTTTGTAATGGGTACTAATAATGATATTCTGCATGGAAAACAGGGAATTCCAAAATGGAATATCAAGGGACAGCCTGTGTGTACGTTGGAACTATATAAGTGGCTAGCGAGGTTGAGAAGGATTTCACTAGTGGTGTTAATTGCAGTCGTTACAGGTCAAGTTTGTACTGTATTTGGACAGTTTTGTTAATTAGCCAGTAGTCTTGTGTTTTTGTTCCTCCGAAAACTAGTAACTGCCAAGACTCACGTGGAGTGGACAGCAGTGAACTCTGATGTGACATTTTGCCCATCATGCTTTTGGTATTGGCAAGTATAGGCAGTTCAGCGTAAAATGAGCACTTTTGAAAGGCCTGCTTAAGGTCTACTTGTATACACAAACTCTTCCAAAATTAACATTACGATGGGTCTCGTCACTTTATTCATGCGTCGTTCAACTGAAACTGAGAAATTATTGAGGATGTAAAAACTTCACAAATCTGCTCATTTTTACACTTTGATGTTTAAAAAACATAAAGCGAAAGAAATAATTTCAAGTTGTCACAAATGGTTACCTAACCCTTTTTATTTGACGTTAATATATGGATCTACCATGCATTCATCATAGCCAACTTTACTGGGCAAATGTCACTCAGTGTGCCCATAAAATATATGCATGCAGTGGAGTAACTTTTTTGACCCCAGCAGCATATGTTTCTGCTATATTCACAATCTCGGTCAAGGTGGCAAATGAAACGTAACTTGAAGCACATCAAATGACGTACTTATCTGTCATAAGATAGTGGTACATAGTGTCTCGCTGGATGTGTAATCTTTACCTCTAGGATGTTTTACATGAGCAAGCACAGTCCCAAAATGTGCATTTTTGTTGCAAACCTAGTCAGGTTACAAAATTTTTTGGTAGTTTTGTGTGATGTGTCATTGCTGTATATACTGTATACATTTATAGAAGTTGTTTACTTTGGGCATACGTTTGTCTAAATTGTATGATGGCACTTAAGTTGCACAGGTCAATCATCTGGTGTGATTGCTTAGGGTTTTTCACTACCCAAATTAAAATATCTTTTACTTAAATAATTTTGCAGAACTTACTAGAAACCTTGTTCTTAATATTGCGGGATGGCTCTCAAACTACGTAAGTGTTTTCAGGAATTAAATTAACAGATCAATAGAAATAATAAAAAGTTACTGTACTCTAAATTTTATGGTTGCACCAAAAACATGCAAGGTTTAATTTACTGTGCACTCCTCTGCCAACTGCGGAGTACATGCAAGGTTTTGAATGGACACGTGCATGAGTTCATGCACACTGTCGCAAACCAATTTGGAAGAATGGAAGTACCTTTATGTTATTTCAAAGCGATGTACACAAGTTTGATGTTGTTATACAGGGACTTCTAAGGAACCTGGTCCAGTTCTTTCTTCCATTTGCTACCCACACTGATACCTACAGGTACTAGAGCAGAAGTTGGCTATGGTAAAGGGCCGGTCTAACCAGCAAAGTGCATACTGATGTTTTGTTTTGGTGTTTGCAAGCCCATGTTTGTAGCAGTACAGGTTTGACAGTCACCTGTCTCAATGAAAGCAAGCTGAGTTCCACGACAGAGTTGTCTTGAACGTACGCCACGCGCCGGGCTTGTTGGAGTGGCCGCCGCAACATTTCCCATATACTTCATGCTGTACAAATTATGTATAACTTATTGAACTCCCTGAAGCACGAGTGCTTTTACAGACTCTTTGATGAGTCATATACCAAGCATAGATGCCCTGTTTCGTATTAAAGATAGCATTACAAACGTATACATTGTAACGCCCTGTTGTGTAATTTGTATGTATTCATCTGTTTTTGTAGAATGAATGATCATTATCATGTAGCTTGCGTGTGCACGGGCGTGCGGAGCAGTGTTTGTGACGGATGTACACCCAACTTGCTGACAAGTACAACGGTTAATGCCTTATTCGTTAGTACTTAACCTGGCTTGTTGCACTTGAATGGAAGGTCATGGTAAGCATGGTAACTTGCACGTAGATTTTATAAACGCGCTAGCAGTACACTACGTGTGTATGCATGCATGCATGCGTGTTGTAGATGAAGATATCGAGAGTTGTCATATAGTAGTTATTTATCCATGTGTGCCCCAGAAGGAATGGGTTGCGCTACCCACTGCTGTTTGCGATAGTTATTGTTTACCTCTTGAAGGTGGTGCGTCGACTCTGTATAATGTCAGAGGTCTTTATTGTGGATGTCGTAGGAAGGGTTTTATTGCTTACCATCAACTAATGCAAAAAAAAATCTTTTTTTTTTTTGGAGCTCATTGAAAACTCTGCCATGAGCCAGGGTTTACAGTTGGTGCATTTTTTCGATGTTGCAGCCAGGGAGAATGTGTGTTGTTTCTTCTGTACATATTCATAGTTAGCTTGAACCATTTGCCAGTCCTCTTTGTTCATTACTAGTGCGCTACATCTAATACTTAGTCAAGCCCAAGTTCCCACTCCACTGAATGGCGCATGGATGTCACGTGTGTGCGCAGTGTGCAGAAGTCCAGCGAACATTCATCAATCTATAACTAGAAAAGTGCTGTTCAACTTGTATAAGTTGTAAAAACTCTTTCTTTGCATTAAAAAAATTTTTTAATTACATAGTTTTTTGCAGTGGCATATTAAAATTACAATTTTAGTGTATTTGGGATGTACAGATTAAATGTAAACGTTCTGAGAAAATTTAACAAGTATGACTGAAAGGTCATGTTTTAATTCAAATAAAGGATGTGCTTATTGCTTAGCAAAATTTATTTTTCCATAGATCACAAACTGCTACAAATAAACAATGTGCAATATATTTACTTATTTTAAATATTTTTATAAATTTTATAAATATTTCCAATAGTGTGATTGCAAAGATTTCTTTAAGTAACTCACGGTATTTTATTTGATAGTGAATTATCTAATTTTGGAATTTAGCTTTTATTATCTGTACATTCCAAAAACATTCAAATTCAAAATTTTACATACATTATGCAAATATATGTGGTCTAAAATGTTCTCTCTGGAGAAGTACATAATGTCTAAGAATTGAACAGCATTTTCTATAGAGACGAAGTAATGCATTTTTTTTGGTCCCTTTAAACCTTCTTGAAAGTTTGTTTAATAAATTATCAATAATAAAAACAATAGAATGTCAACATTGAATATGCCTAATGAACTAGCCCACGAGCAGATGTGTTTTAAAAAAAAAGTAGCGTTGTAAATGCTAATATGCCCCCCACCCTTAATAGGTTCCACAAAAAAAACCTTCCTCTCCATCTAGGAGAAATGTTGATTTACAGTGTTTTGTGTTTGGTGTGTCTTACGTAGTCTAGTCATGGTGATGTGTAGAAAGGGGCAGTGCGTTAGTTGTTACAAAGCTGATTGTGAGCTGAGGAGTGGCAGATGTGTTCACAGTGCAAATTTAGTTATCAAATGAAATGTTTTTATTGTCTGTGTGCACCCACACAGTCGTTCGATGATGCGTTCTTAAGTATGAATACTTGCAAGAGATGCAGTTAAGGTGTGTAATTCTGTTTTTGTAGGTGGTTTCCAGCAATGAAAGCTCGGTACTTGTTAGATACATTCTCTGTGAACTTCGACAACTGTACGGTTATAAGTATTATATTTTAATTTTATTAAACAATATTTATGTAGAGGTGCAAGTTTTTATGTTTGTTGTTTTCTTGCTGAAATGAGTTTTGCCAAACTATAAATAAAAAAGTGAAGAGCTATTGACCTCGCCAAAGCAGATTTATATATGTATGTGCTAAATGAGCTACATGAGCATTGCTGGCTTGTGATTGGTTGCATCTGTGTACAGAGTTGTGGCAGTGTGTGGGTTTGTGCTCAAGTTGTTAGGTAGACAGTGCTGGGCTCACGTCGCCGAGTGGACCAATGGGAATCCACATGCGTGGCATTCAGACAATAACTTATTTCAGCGTGGTATCTCATTTCAACACCTTTCACCATAAAACATTGTCACAAATTAATGCTTGTACATATCATGGTATTGAAATTTCATACGTGCTGTACATTCTCTCTCGTTTATTCTGAAAATAATGAAATATGTGCGTAATCAGCCCTATCGTGAAAAATTACTGCAAAGGTAACTAATTGGGGCGGTAGAGTGGTTTGCAGGTGATGGGGCGTTAACTTGCAACAGGTTGGTAAGGATGTTAACGCATTGTTAGAAAGGTGCATTCCTGTTGGTCCACGACATGTGCCATGTGAACTCGTACGCATGTAACATTGCACTGTGCAATATGTTTCTGTAAAAAAAATGTTCTTGTTTTGTTAAAAAGAAGATATACTTGTACATTGTCAGCAGTAGTTAAGAGTTTAGCTGTTAAATAACTAGCATATGTAAAAAGTAAATTTGAAAATCTAATGTTTAGCGAAGATGTGATGATGAGTGTTCTTTTCATTTGTCAACTTTAAGAAAATATAGGCAATGTGAAAAATAAAGCTTACCTGTAGGAGACGTGTCAGTATGATTCCCCAGTTGCATGTTTTCGTTGATGAATAGCCTTGTACGGCGGCGGGAAGCAAACAAATGTAAATTAATAGTATCGGAATATGTGTAGTAATTAACTGTAGACACTATGTTACCAGTTTATATGACCCATCATTTCAAGTAGTAATTTTTATTTTTTGTTTGTGCTAAAATAAAATTAATGCTTCAAATATACTGTATGCATTTGCATGATGTAACTGAATCACAATTTCTGGCTTTGTACGTGGTAATTGTGGAAAGTCACCTTCAGCAAGGTCGTAGATCGCTGTGCGTCATCACGTGGTAGGGTTAGATACTTTGCTTCAGAACTAAGTTGATGTGCCACTGCCGGCAGATTTTTCTCACTTTTGAGGTGTGAAAACAACAAAGGAATCTCATGTATCTGCACCTGCTCCTTCAACGAGCAAACTTTTCATTATGAAGGTTTTACTCCAGGCAGTAATCTGTTCGTGTGTGCGCAGCATTGCAAGGCTGTACGCTAGTTTCACAGATATTCTGAAGAACATTTTACGATACAGCGGTGTAAAAATGGAATTTTTGGCTATGGTAGTTCCAAAATAAAATAATATATACAGTTTGCAAGATATGTTGAACGTTTTGTCCAAGACAAGTTCGAAGTCTGTACCTTCTCGTATAAAAAAGAAATTGCGTAAAGGTATTTTGCACGTGTTGTGTTTGAAAGACACTATGACGGTTGTACGTTCTGATATACTTATTGAGGCAGGATAGTTGCAAGGAGTGCATGCTTGTTCGCAAGTTCAAATGACTGCAGTGGATTGATTCTTTGTCTACTGTTTTCAGGGTACTGTCAAACATTTCCATGCATTCAGGTAATGAACTAACATGCTGACACTACAACTTCTGACCTTATTAAACTTAATGCTGAGTATAATGAAAACTATACATTACCTGTAGAGAAAGTTTGGGTAATGAACACAAAAAAAAATCACATTACTGTGAACAATAAATTTAAAAAATATATATTTCACCTCAACAATGAATACAACATTGCAAAACAATGGTGTGTGTGTGCTCTCTCTCTCCCTCTCTCTCCCCCTCTCTCTACCTCCCCCCTCTCTCCCTCCCCCCTCTCTCCCTCCCCCCTCCCCCCTCTCTCCCTCCCCCCTCTCTCCCTCACCCCTCTCTCCCTCCCTCCCCCCTCTCTTCCTCCCTCCCCCCTCTCTTCCTCTCTCCCTCCCCCCTCTCTTCCTCTCTCCCTCCCCCCTCTCTTCCTCTCTCCCTCTCTCTCTCTTAATAATGCAGTTGCTACTGAAGAGAGTATAAAATAAAAAATTATAACGTCTAAAGTCACAGCTCTTGTTGAAACTTTCCCAGCCTCGTCAGAATATGCCTACTACCCCAGACCTCCCCAACATATTCTGTGGGAAGGGACAAGTTGTAGAGGTTGACCGCAGTGTCCACCTCCCCCCTTTTTTATTTTCCTCTCGTTTTTTAACCTAGTACAACTAGGAATTTTGCTCTTACATGCAGATGCTTTAACATGCTTGTTGACTGGCATGGACCTGGTAAAGTAGTTTGGATTTTTGGGGGGGGGGGGTGTAGTTCCATTAATTATAATTTATAAATACTATTATTTCAGTTGATCCCCCCCCCCCCCCCAACATATCTACACGGATAAGAATTATGAAATTTGTAAAATAGTGTTGTGTTTATTTTTCCACAGTTTCACATAACTACTGCATAAATAAAGTCACAATGTTAATTTCATATGTGCATACAAGTAGAGCTTAAGCAGGGTTTTTAAAAGTACTCTGTTTACTGTGAACAGCCTGTACCTGTGGGTGAAAGAGGTGTTGCAATTACCCACTTTACGAGTCCTGACATTGTGAGCACATCTCTTGGACTGGTGACCAGCATGTTTAAACTTCCCATATTTTTACATTGTGTACAGGAACAATGTCTACCTCCACAAACAATTTGGGTTTAATTTAGCAGGATTATGTCATTTAAATAAGCTTTAATATGGCAGCATACTTTGCATTTTATAATATACTGAACAGTAGGCCTATATGGAAATAATTTTTGTGTCCTCCTGTGGTTTATTTAGTGTAGTTTCCCAGGAAAAGGCTCGCGAGATCGATTTCCTCTATATCCCTGGGGACATGGTGGCTGAGGGGTTAGAACACTTGCGTCCCACGAAGGAGAACCGGGTTTAATCCCCAGCACAGTCACTCCTAGATTTTTGCAAGTGGGGATTGTGCCGTCACTTATGTGCGGGTTTCCTCGCTAATCTCCCGCTCTACTCACCTGGTTCCACACCCATCTGCTCTTAAGACCTTGCTGTGCCACCCAAATATCTCCATGCACATGCATACCTGTGTGCACTCACACTCTGTGCATGCACACGCATGTGCACTTCTCTCCCCTTTCGTGAAATTGAGTTCTCACGTTCAAAAGTTGAAACTCCATAGACATCTAATACTCTGTAAGACACCTGACTTCTATGGTTGTTGTCACACCAGGTGTTTACTTAAAATGTAGGGAGATATACTGATATGTCATATCCCGGGAACCATTCAACCAGTTTATATCAAATTTTGTGTTGGCATGTGGCATCTTTTCAGTAACGAATGATCAATCGACTTTGCCTCGCCAGTGTTCATGCATCTGCAGCTCGATTCTACAAAGTTTGATTGTCATTCATTGACGCATGCCGCTTATACTATTATTATGACTCATCGCTCTTCACGTGAAGTATACTCTTACTTCAACCACCCACATGGGTTATTACTGCAAACCAATACACAGTTGTTGCGCGCTTCTCAAATCAAATCTATCGGGTGACCAAACACGTGGCTACAAGGTTATTCAACCAGCGAGCACGTCGCTACCCCCCCCCACCCCCCCTCCCAAGCTGATGAGTGCCTACAGGCTGTCTGCCACATAAGGCGTGGCCAAGCGCCACTGAAGATCCACGAAGCCAAGAATGCTGACAAGAGGGTTCCCACCTTCCACGCCAGCCTCACGGCAGAAGGACGTCACACACTTTCCCCACTGCGGCAGCCTAGACTCCCGACTATAACAGCTTTAGTTAAGTGGTTAAATATTCAGTTCTCTAGTTCACTTTCCCTCTAGCCTAGGACCAGGTTGCCTACACCTGGCTGACGTAGTTTACCTTCAGTACTCCGTCTGCTTGGTAGGCGATAGCACGAGTCACTGTGTTTATTGAGTCCTCAATAAATACAGCTTTGTTCTCTATCCTAACGCTTGTATTTCTAGAGGAACGTCTACTTTGCTCGCTAGGAATGAGTTGTATTGTGCACTACCAACAGAAACCCGGTACTTTTGTAAATTCGAACTAGCTTGACTGAGACCACCCTTCTGGGGACCTCTAGTCTGGAACACACATATTAGACGGCCGCCTATTACTTCCTACTACCCCGAGCAGCCAGGTGCTGGAGGGAAGGAACAGAGGAGCCACAACCACTAGGAATACTTACAACCAAGGAGATACAGCAAGCCTAGGTTATATCACCTACCAGAGCACCTAGGTGCTGGAGGTGATATTGGACTGGGTATTGCGGCCTGGCCTTGCTGGATATCACATGCAGTAGTAGTATTGGTGGCCCACACGGCTCAACATCTCTGATCTGCCCGCTACAGTGGGGGATCAGTGGAGAGACTTACCGAGCTTGTGCCATGAATCAGCTACTGGATCTACACTATTATAGGGGAATAGTTTCTCGTTGGGAGTGCACGACGTGTTTTGTTCAGCGGCGAGCCAAACTCTATTACTTATAAGATAAGGAATGGTCAAAGGCGAAGGGAAGAAAAGATTACTCATCTAGCTGCCAAGCAGCGAAACACCTTAGCCCCTCCTACGCAGGAAAGACAGGTGGAAAAGGGGACCACGCCGCCTCGCTGAGATTACGGGCAGTCTCGACTGTCCACGTGGTACGATATATATAAATATTTCCCACTGCTCATCCGAACCAGTCCCAACTACCACCTTGTGTTGAGGAGGTCTAGTATACAGGACTGAAGCGAGGTACGGACTAGCCAATCCTAGATTCTGGAGTCAAAAGTCAGTGCCCTGGAATTTGGAGTACAAAATAATCTACACCAAGGACTGTAGCACCAACTTCACTAAGCCATCAATCCCATGTTACTCTGAAGGTCTTCAGTCGGTTAGTAAGTCAGGTTAACTAACACCTCCCGTCAGCTACCAATAACTTGGTCTAGAGCAATAAACCTCGATGATCATGCCATACAGTCAGTATCCGCGGACGCATCAACATCAAGAATTTTACTGTCTACCCAAGACAAGTACGTATGCTCCATGCCAAATTGTATTATTCACTGGCCGAGCCGCCAAAGTTATGCGTCGAGATAATCCGAGTACCCCTTAGCGTCACCAGGTGCCACTTTTAGTATGATCGCAGAATCAAGCTCTTGGAACCAGCGCCAGCCAATGACGGCAAACGTCCAGAGTCTATGCTGCACTTACCGCTTTCACATCCCCCCAGCCTGGTTGTGCCAGCCAGAGTATAAATAGCGGGCCGCAGTCCTCAAAAGCCAGCATGTTCTGTTTCTTTACTGCACGCTCGTGCCGAAGGAATCATTGGCTCCCTGGTCTTCACTGAAACGTATTACCAGAGATAATCTCTTACTAAATTGTCTTCACCGCAGCTTTGCAGAAGACTCCTGACCAATACCTGTTTGTCTTCATCGCATTCTGTGCCGAAGAGTAATTACTGGCTATCTACATCATATGCACACTAGACACTGCCAGCCCCTTCAGGGCTATTTAGCAGCCTCCATCCCCTTTGTTTTTAACCCCTGTCCTGTTTACTCTCTTCCCCCTTCCATTTTTACCCCCTTTGACACTTTTTACCGCATTCTCCTTTTTTTTTAACCTCCTCATTTTTCTGCCCCCACCGCTTCCCTCCTTGAAGCCACTTTCCCTTATACCCCCACCCCTTTTTAAACACATTCCCCCTTATTTAAACTCTTTTCTCCCCTTACCATCCTTTTTTACCACCCTGCCAACATTTTACCCTCTCTTTCTACCCTTTTACGCCAACCTCTCCACCCCTCTAATCCTCCTTTTTTAACCCCTCTAACCCTCCTTTTTTAACCCTTCTCCGCCCTTTTAACCCCCCCTTCCCCTTTTTAACCATCCCATTCCCCATTTAACCACCAATTTTTTTAACCTTCCCCATTTTACCCCCCTCACCCCGTTTACCACCCCACTGCCACCTTTTTTACACCCTCCTCCTTTTTAACCCCCTTCCCTTATACCCCACTCATCCTTTTTATGCTCTATTGTGATCCCAACCCCCTTCCCATTTTACTCCCTATTTTAATCCCATTCTTCTTTTTAAAACCCCTTTCGCAACCCATTCCCCTTGCACACTTTACCATCCTCCGCCTTTTTACCCCTCTCCCCTATTATCCCCGCCTCTTTGCATCCCTGCCCATTTTAACTCCTTTTTACATCCTTTGAAACCCCTTCCACCCTTTTTTATCCCCCCTTTTTTACCCCCTCCAACATGTTTACCTCCTCCCTTTTTAACTCCTCTTTTTTATCCTTCCCCATTTTAACAAATTTGGGTTAATGTTTTTTAATGTATTACTGTATTTACAACTATATTTTTTCTAAAATTTCGATTTTTATTGTGTTTATTATCTAAACTGTATTCACAGATAATATGCAGCTCTTGCTATACTCAACATAAAGTTTTATAAGGTTAGAAGTTGTATTATATTGATGTACATGTCAGAACTCTCATCTACTGAAATCCTGCATGTATGGACATTTTTTGGCAGTCTCCTCAATAACGATATATCGAGAGTTGACTGTATATCAAAACTTGCAGAACTCTATAAGAGTATCTGAATTATTGTGCACTTACAATTCTTTCGAGTCGAAAAATAAATCTAAACCCATAGTAATGAAATGACTCTATTTCTCTGACCAGCGAAATGTGTTTCTAAAACACGATAAAAATATTCCACTTGCTTGGAATGTTTCAATGTATTCGAGTTGTAAAATCTAGTTTACACCAAAAACATTATACACTATAATCGCTTTTGCGGAGAACATAAATCTTTAAAAGTCACAAGGATGTTAATTAAAGCTCTCGCATTAATCAGGTACAGGTTTCAGCTAACACGAAGGATGCTGGTGGCCACGTGTGCCCTATGATAGCCTCTTCTCATAAAAGGAACAATTTAAAATTTATTTAACAGTTTTCATAAAAGACTATTATTACTCGTCGACCCAGGCGACTTAATGTCCAACAAAAGTTTGGCCAACATAAAAGCATAATCGACGATACAACTACAATGGCATTTCCTACGCTCTAGCAAGTAGTGAGTTGTGGCCACATCAGAACCACCATTTGACCAAGATATATACAGGCAACAAACAAGTTCGACATTGCCAAAACAGAAAATCACTGAAACACGAACATTTAGTTGACCAAAAAGGAATTTAGAATGGCAAGCAAGAAATAGATGTTTGAAAACTCCCTGGAACAGTTAAAGCCCAATATCCTAGGCTGCGACGACTCACCCTCGAGGACTGTTCCTTCTTCCACGTCTATGTATATTCGTAGAGCCGAAATCCCTTGCGACTTTGAAATTGAACGTCCCATCCAGATGTCCACCGGGCAGAGTGAGAGTCCAGGGATAGAACAGATGAAGCCAGTTTGTGCAACCTGATAATAAACTAAGGCTCCTGTCAGTGGCGTAGCCTGGAATTTACTGGGGGGGATTAAAAATAATAAATAGAAAATAATAATAATAACCAAACGTGCGCACGTGCGCGCACACACACACACACACACACACATTCGGTTAAAAATATTATTTTCTACCAATGGGCTAATATACAAAAATAACACCACAAAATGTTATAAGAAATTTGTGGTCTTTCTTGAACACAAAGGAGTTTTATATTTCATTTTTAAAAAAAGTTTTACATACAACAGACTGACATACTAAGATAAAAAATATTAAATAATACAAACCTCATTCATGTTTAAGGGGAATTATAAATGAAATATATAATAAATAATTATAATTTCACATATTTTTAGCTAAACAAATTATTTACCACAAATGAGCTCACACACAGAGATAGAACTACAAAATGTTCATTAATCAAGTTCTAAGACTTCTAAGTGTGAAGTTTTTATGGACCACTCATGACAGGAGGAAGACCAATCTGCGTGGTTTTTCCGCCAAAACATTAATGACTATCTATCTCAGGGTCTATATTCACTTCTCTATGAACAGATAAAAGCACCAAGCCGTTAAGCCTACTTTGAGAAGTTGAGTTCCTGAGATAGTTTTTTCAGTCAATGAAGAGTGACATTTCAGCAATAGGTAATGTTGCAACTATTTTTAGAATGGAATGAATAGTCATTTGGAGCAGAAATGAAATCACTTGGGTGTGTGCAGCCCGTGTTGTTAAGCCATGTTCTTTTCCACATTGAAGTTCCCCAGCATACTTTGCAGGGACAGGAATATCATCAGGCCGTTGTTTCGACAACACGATTCTATTTCTGTATCTGTAAGTTTGATACATACATCAGGAAGTAAAAAACTCAGCTTCTCCAGAGTAATTTTGTGAGTCAGGAATCTGACTTAAAGAAGTCCAAGAATGGCATGAATAGACTGAGTCTGTAGTATTCTTCAGGATCACTTGTGTTTTGCCGTCCTACTACACGGGGCGCCTCAGTTGTCATTCCCATAACTTCTGCTATAACTTGAGCTTCAGAGTAAAGTATCTGCAGCATCGTCTCGCACTTGCTGTACCTCTTCTTGAAGTGATTCGGCACGCTTCACTGACGACGCAAGGTCACACTTCTTTGACTCGAGGTATGTACGCAACCCATGGGCTAAGCTAAATACTTTGATTATTATCACAACTCAGATTAAAATGGGCTACTGTTAAGAGCACAAGATAGCAAAAATGACTTGCTTGCAGCTACTGAATCACTACAACTTTGTATTTCATTCAGTGCTTCACACACTCATCCAGACAGTTCCTTAAAGAGAGGAAGTCAATCCAAGTGATCTACTCACCTAGTGTCGCAGAACCTTAAAAGGCGTGTTCTTTATACATTTTCATTGAGTCTGTAAACATGCTGCTTCAAAACCTCCCCTCGTTTAGCTGATTGCCTGAAGAAACTTATTAATTCTTTCACTGTAGCCAAAGTGTTCCTAAAGCTGGTACAGTATAAGCTCGTGAAAGCACAAGGTTGAGGGCGTGGTTGGAACAATTTAGACGACGAGCTTGAGAAGGAGATTTTGCTATAATGGATGCACATCAATTAAACTGTCCACTCATTGCTGCAGCACCATCGTATCCTTGTCCTCTTAAGAAATTGTGATCCACAACCAGTGCCATTAACTCATCTAATAATGTGTTTGCTAAAGAGGAACAGGAACAAATTTAAAAAAAAGTCTTAAAATCAGTCCATTTTCATGTGCAGTATATGTCGCACATATTGAAAAACGTTCTACCCCACATATCTGTCGTTTCATTAGCCAGTATGCTGAAGACAATGGCTTCACTTTGAATATGTGAACTAAGATATAAAGCATTGCAGCCACGGTTTTCTAGATGGTTTTTAAGTACGTCATCCGTACTATCAATCCTAAACCGAATAAGAGCTAGGAAATTACCATAATTTTGGTCACTGACCTCTCCTACTTTAAGTAACCCATAATCAACATGACTACGCAGTGCAATTTCTTGCCGGCCGCAGAAAATGATTTTCTTAACAACTGGTAAGATCTACTTTCTGTTTTCTAAAATCTGTAATTTTTTCCTTGATCAAGTTGGGTGCACACATCTTCACGCTTTTTTTTTTCAAACACAGATTAAAAGTTCTGGGCAAAAATGCAGCTATTTTTGTGGTAATTACTAGCATCATGGCGACGGAATTCTTCCTTTGCATCTTTCCAACCTACAAAAGGTGAATTTACAAAGGAATTTACAAAGGTGCCTAACTTTACATGACCTTTCCCAACTTCAACATCTTCAGAAAAAAACAAAGTAAAATTTACAAAATGCTCCTTGAATCTCTTTGGAGTATGTAAGGAAGCCACTGAAAATCAGCCATTCTTTTTGGAACCGCAGATTTCTTTTTCCTTTAGGAAATACATATGCGTCACCAGGCACCCACGAATGTTTCAGTACGTTATATTTGTCATTTTTGACTACAACATTTGTTTAAAAAAGAGCTTTGTTTTTCCATCGGTAAAGAAGGTAAAGTATTACTACCATTAGGGCTAAGTCTACTCTTACCATCACTTGGTTCAGGAACTGAAGCTGATTCTACTTTGTTCTCTGTACACGGTTCCTCTTCACAATTTTCGCTTTCACATTTCTTAGTACAAAGTTTCTTATTTTGTCTATTAAAAAAGTTTAAAACATTGCCTTGTCTTTTATTAATGTTACTGAAACAAACACAGTATTATATAATGAGTCACTGTCAACTGGCAACTGTCACTGCCTCTTGAAAGTTACAATGGCTTTACATTGCACTATTACACTATGAAGAACACGGACACGGGTGACTGTGACCATTCGCTCGAGAAATGAAACAATACAGCCCGGAAAATGGCTCGAGGAAGACTACCTGCCGTGCGGCCGCTGCCAACGTATTCTTCTAGGCATGTCACTTGCAATTCCACCCAGCCCCGTCTTTTTACCTCCAGCGACACTCGACACCCCGCTTGACCTTGAAAGGACAATGACGAGCTGAAAGGGAAACAATCTAAGTGACACCAGAGTAGTGTACAATTCCGCTTGCTTACCCAACACACTAACACACTGGATTCATCATGAGTATCTTGCACTTTATCATTAAGGGATGTATATATAACTTGCACAATATTTAATCTTTTTTATTAAATTTGAATATTTTATTTTCATTTCAGGGGGGCTCGTGCCTAGATCGTCGGGGCTGGGCATCTGTCCGTCGGTTGCTACAAGATTATTCTGGCCCGCCATTGTTAAAGGATCGGTTCAATTCGTAACAGCGGCTCAGTATTGGGAACACATGCTGATTGATGCGGTTCACGTCAATGTGTTGAATTTCTATGAAATTTAGGCGGCATGTTGGACTCTGCACCGACACTATGAGGCCCGGCAATGTTTACGGGAATATAAAAATTGAATGTGGTCTACTTTAAATATTAATTATCCTGAATTTTTAATCAAGTACTTCTGATGTGGCATATACACGCACACGGCCTTACTCGCCAATATGGTAATATAAGAACACATTTTATTTGCGTATACGGAAAACCATACAATAGTGGCTGTAATGAATCAGTAAAATATTGCTCTGCGCTGAAAGGAGGAAGAAGGTGTGCCGCACCCTCTGCCTCATCCATGAATGTCACGACCACCGGCAAACAGGCCACAGACTTACCTGACCGCACACTTTGCTCGTATTTATTCAGGCACAGGGGGACATAAATTGCCCCGCAGTATAACCGAATCCGCTATATTCCGGGCTTCCACTGTATTTTCGTCATATCACCAACATTTTTGGTTAGGGACATTTGTTTGTAAATATAATACACGTAGTTATGACTCTGCCCATGAATGAGTGACACCGCCGTAGCAATTCAGCTAAATATATATTGGATCTGATTTTTATAAGAAAAGATAAACATCCTACATTGCTACTAATCAATTTGTGAATCCTGTCATGCTGCGAACGAAATATTGATATACGATATGGGAACAATAGATACAGTTAACGTTTACAAGATGGAAAATGTACAACAATGAGTATTTTTGGCCTAGTGGTAATTTTTTTTTTTTTTACAAATAAATTTGAACAACTTCAAAAGCAGTACCAATATTATAAGTTTAATTATAGTTTCTTTTACGAATTTCACCAGGAATGGCTTATATATAGTTAAATTCGTAAAAACACCAAAGTCAGCCTTATCAGTTTCTGTTCAATTTCAAAACACCAGTTACTCAAAGATGAATATAGTTTTTCAGTTCCAAAATAAAATTCTTTGTGAAATCATGTCCTGCAAGAAGTGCAGTAATTTCCATGATGATGAAATAATTTTGGTTGATGAAATGATTTGGTTTGACCTTGGCTGATTATAACCGATACCAATTTTGGGAATCGGCCAATGTGTTGGCATCGGCATCTGTATAGTCCTGTTATCTTTGTATGCTAGCAGTATACTGGATGTTTCTCAATTAGACCGACAAACTTCGCAAGGTGATTCAGACAGGTCACTTACTACCTGAACTGTATATTCCTATTATCTTTGTATGCTAGCAGTATACTGGATGTTTCTCAATTAGACCGACAAACTTCGCAAGGTGATTCAGACAGGTCACTTACTACCTGAACTGTATATTCCTATTATCTTTGTATGCTAGCAGTATACTGGATGTTTCTCAATTAGACCGACAAACTTCGCAAGGTGATTCAGACAGGTCACTTACTACCTGAACTGTATATTCCTATTATCTTTGTATGCTAGCAGTATACTGGATGTTTCTCAATTAGACCGGCAAACTTCGCAAGGTGATTCAGACAGGTCACTTACTACCTGAACTGTATATTCCTATTATCTTTGTATGCTAGCAGTATACTGGATGTTTCTCAATTAGACCGACAAACTTCGCAAGGTGATTCAGACAGGTCACTTACTACCTGAACTGTATATTCCTATTATCTTTGTATGCTAGCAGTATACTGGATGTTTCTCAATTAGACCGACAAACTTCGCAAGGTGATTCAGACAGGTCACTTACTACCTGAACTGTATATTCCTATTATCTTTGTATGCTAGCAGTATACTGGATGTTTCTCAATTAGACCGACAAACTTCGCAAGGTGATTCAGACAGGTCACTTACTACCTGAACTGTATATTCCTATTATCTTTGTATGCTAGCAGTATACTGGATGTTTCTCAATTAGACCGGCAAACTTCGCAAGGTGATTCAGACAGGTCACTTACTACCTGAACTGTATATTCCTATTATCTTTGTATGCTAGCAGTATACTGGATGTTTCTCAATTAGACCGACAAACTTCGCAAGGTGATTCAGACAGGTCACTTACTACCTGAACTGTATATTCCTATTATCTTTGTATGCTAGCAGTATACTGGATGTTTCTCAATTAGACCGGCAAACTTCGCAAGGTGATTCAGACAGGTCACTTACTACCTGAACTGTATATTCCTATTATCTTTGTATGCTAGCAGTATACTGGATGTTTCTCAATTAGACCGGCAAACTTCGCAAGGTGATTCAGACAGGTCACTTACTACCTGAACTGTATATTCCTATTATCTTTGTATGCTAGCAGTATACTGGATGTTTCTCAATTAGACCGACAAACTTCGCAAGGTGATTCAGACAGGTCACTTACTACCTGAACTGTATATTCCTATTATCTTTGTATGCTAGCAGTATACTGGATGTTTCTCAATTAGACCGACAAACTTCGCAAGGTGATTCAGACAGGTCACTTACTACCTGAACTGTATATTCCTATTATCTTTGTATGCTAGCAGTATACTGGATGTTTCTCAATTAGACCGACAAACTTCGCAAGGTGATTCAGACAGGTCACTTACTACCTGAACTGTATATTCCTATTATCTTTGTATGCTAGCAGTATACTGGATGTTTCTCAATTAGACCGGCAAACTTCGCAAGGTGATTCAGACAGGTCACTTACTACCTGAACTGTATATTCCTATTATCTTTGTATGCTAGCAGTATACTGGATGTTTCTCAATTAGACCGACAAACTTCGCAAGGTGATTCAGACAGGTCACTTACTACCTGAACTGTATATTCCTATTATCTTTGTATGCTAGCAGTATACTGGATGTTTCTCAATTAGACCGACAAACTTCGCAAGGTGATTCAGACAGGTCACTTACTACCTGAACTGTATATTCCTATTATCTTTGTATGCTAGCAGTATACTGGATGTTTCTCAATTAGACCGACAAACTTCGCAAGGTGATTCAGACAGGTCACTTACTACCTGAACTGTATATTCCTATTATCTTTGTATGCTAGCAGTATACTGGATGTTTCTCAATTAGACCGACAAACTTCGCAAGGTGATTCAGACAGGTCACTTACTACCTGAACTGTATATTCCTATTATCTTTGTATGCTAGCAGTATACTGGATGTTTCTCAATTAGACCGACAAACTTCGCAAGGTGATTCAGACAGGTCACTTACTACCTGAACTGTATATTCCTATTATCTTTGTATGCTAGCAGTATACTGGATGTTTCTCAATTAGACCGACAAACTTCGCAAGGTGATTCAGACAGGTCACTTACTACCTGAACTGTATATTCCTATTATCTTTGTATGCTAGCAGTATACTGGATGTTTCTCAATTAGACCGACAAACTTCGCAAGGTGATTCAGACAGGTCACTTACTACCTGAACTGTATATTAAGCCCTTGAAAAGTGAGATTTTTCCTGGCAACTCCATTACAGTGTGGAATTTCAAACTTTTCGATAGTAAATTATTAAGCAGCATGGCCATTGTAACAAAATTTTTCCTCTTGTGGCAACTGTGAAGGACCCACTGTTTAGGTGCAAAATGCATACAAAGATTCGTCTTGTTACGGTTGGCCTGGCCAGCCCTGAATACTCACTACTGGTTTCAATGTTATGGCAGGTTAACCTGGACTCTGCAAACATTAATGCTGGTGACTCCATCAAGCCTGGCTGACCTAAGACCACCAAACCTATCCTTGGTTCAACTCCAATAAGCAAGACTTTACTTTCTCTTTCTCCAACTCTGCACTTCTACTGTATGCTAAAATCACAAGGACTGTGGGTGACGTACTAGATAATAGAAGTTAAGAACACAAACTATTACAAAATAAGCAATTTATTTAATACTAATTCTTCACAATCTGATATATTACAAATATTGATTGTTTACTGGACCTGCGTTGAGTTGCAATAACTAGGTTAATCACTCAGTTTTCCTTGACCAAACTACATTACTTCCCTAGCGACTCAATCTTGCACCCTACTGAATGGACACCTACCTCTGAATTCAATACAAATCAAACGGAGCTCCTCCGTCCCAATATCGAGTAGTGGAGATGTGGTGCTGACTGAGTAAGTCTCCTGACGTGGAAGACTGTAGTCCAGCAATGCCTCGTGTCGGTGGCACCTCGGAAGTAGTCTGTTGTAGTCTGCTCCACACAAGCTGACCAATGGCCGAAGCATCTGAGAGTGGGCTGTAGAGTGGGGGTGAGCGCGCATCCAGATTTCTGACGTCTGTCAGTTTGTTGCCATCTCAACGTCTGGAGTGTGGCTCGCACATGACTAGAACGATTCCTCTGGGAGCAGACGTCCACGGCTGCTGCGGTAAGGGGTTGAGCCAGACCTCAAGGGTGGCGTCATGAAGTGAAGCTGGCCGGGGCAGTTGAACGGAAGAGTGTTGTAGGTTCGCTAGCCATTAAGGTATACATGAAATAAGAGTAATGTGATGATTTGCATATAAACTACTATTGTCCCAACAGTCTGCAGTGATTCAGTGCCTAGCATATAGGCAATACTATGTACATTTGCGTACAAAACGCTGTGTGTCCACTGTACAGACGGCTGCCCATGTGTTTCTGGCAACATTTTGTATGCATTCCTTGTATTGTATGTTTTAATGGTATTTTTGCATATTGTAAAAGTGAAATGAAATTACAATTATTCGAATAATGTGTTATGTGACTGGGAAGGTCAATCTAAGAGCAAACCCATATTAATGCCCCCCCCCCCCTTTTTCTTCAACCTTCCTTGGGACGAAGGTGACCACGTATTAGGCATCGTCGCTGGTGCTGACGATGTGTGCGTGTACCCTCCCTTGAGTCGGTGCCTTTGTACAAGCACCCGTTAAATGTGCTGCCTAACTAGCACGCATTATCACGCATCCATCACCTTGCCTTCTGATATCTTTAAAATGGTGGCTCCTAGATTGTTGCAACAAGACGACCATTTCGTAACGTAGGTGTTACTGCTCAATAAAAAAGCATCTCACGTTCACAATTCCTGACGGTAAAAATATATGCAACAAGAGGGAATCCACCTCCCCATCCCCCAACCCTCCACTCACTCCCCCGAACCCTTCGACCCTCCTCCCACTAGCCCTGTCCCACAACAATCCTCCTCCTCCCTTCCGCACATCAGTCTGTCTTTCCCACACCCTTCTCCATCAACCTTCCTCACACTCAGAATACCACATACAGTCAGTTACATGTAATTCTTGTTTTATCTGTCATCACAAAGACACTCATGGAGAGCCTCCATTGTAGTAAAGATACTCGTGGAGAGCCTCCATTGTAGTAAAGATACTCATGGAGAGCCTCCATTGTAGTAAAGTTGCTCATAGCTTAAAGTAGTGAAAGACAGATTTTTTTTTTTTTATGGTAAACTATTTTATTATCCCTGAGGCAAAACTATTCAGGTTTTACATTGTACACTATAGTTCTGACTAGGCCAAAGTTGACAGTACCAAACTTAATTCATCACACACTTCCCTTAAACATTACATAACACAACCATTTAATACATATATGACTATACAAAAATACATAACGTGCACACCGTGCATGTTCCACATACAAATATGTGTGTTGGAAATAACTACAGTTATGGAAACATCCTGAATGTACAGGATGCCCCTTATTACAAACTTTATTTATATCTACCATACGTACAATAAAAATGGAAAAACACCAATAAGGCTATGCGCCATCTCCAAAAATGACATCTACGACAATTTCAAAATGTCTAGATACACTGGAGATGTGATTGTGCCCTCAGCAAAAAAGAATGGCCTCATACGTTCGTCTTGGAAAAATATACACCAAACATTCACTTTTGTTCTTTCTCTAGTACATCCTGACGAACATTATGTCGGTTCACTTGGCAAAAAAGGTCTCGCCAGAAAAGGTAACATGTATGAGATAGCAATTATTACCCTCAATATGTGATAACATTTTGACCGTAAAGTCATACCAACATGCTGCATTATTGGGCAAAAAAGCCTGAACAATTTGCAATTTCAATGTAGCGATGTGTGCCACTCATACTACATTAACTACGATTATGACTCATCTCTCTTTACGTGTAGTATACACTTGCTTCAACTTACGTAAGAGTTGTCTACCTGAACCACCCACGCGAGTGGTGCATGCAACACTTTGCACATACGTTCTCGACCACCGAGAATCTACTGGGCGGCCATCCACGTGGCTACAAGGTGACGCAAGCAGCGGGCATGCTACTTCCCCCCTTACCCTCAGCACAATGAGAGCCCACAAGCTGTCAGCCACTTCAGACGTGGCCGAGCACCGCCGAAGATGCACGAACCAAGGAACGCTGACAAGAGGGTTCCCACCTCCCACAGGAGAAGGACATCACGCATCTTCCCCGCACCCCGCTGTGGCAGCCTAGACTTCGTACTATATAAGTCCATGTGCAGCGGGGCTCCAGAGTCATTCTTGTATCCTCTCTCACGACATCCCGTGCACTGCTCAGTTCTGGGACCTCTAGAGATCTACCAAGTCTTAAGTACGCCTCCAGTGGCTACTTCCAACTACGACCAGCTAACACTCGTTAACTTCACTTTGTCTCTTCTAGATATGTGTTTTTTTTTTTAGTACAGTTTAGTAGTAAAGTATTTTTCACGTCTAGAACAATCTTTCCCTCTTTAACCTAGGACCAGGTCGCCTACACCTCGCCAACGTGGGTAACCTTCAGCACTCAACTGTTCGGTAGGAGGTAGCACGAGTCCCGTATTTGTTGATTTTTCAATGAATATAACTTAGTTCTCTCTCATTACGATTATTTCATTTACAGAGTATCTTTCTATTTCGCCCGCTAGGAACAATTCACGCAGTGCACTGACAGGAACAGAGTATTTTTCTAAAATCGAATTAGCTTTGACTACGGGACTCCTTCAGGAGTCCGTCAGTGTGAAAACACACCCATTAGACGGCCGCCTGTTTCTTTCAAACCACCCAAGCACTAGTAGTGCCGGAGTGACCATAGCCTGAGTCTTGCCGTTCAACCTTGCCTGAATTCACATTCAGTAGAGGCATTGGTGGTCCACACGGCTCCACTTCTCTGATCAGCCCGCCAAGCGTAAGGTATCAGTGGAGACTTTTACAGAGCTTGTGCCAGCAAGCAGCTACTGGACTGACACTGTTAAATAGTTTCTCGTCAAGGTGCACTACGTGGGTTGTTTAAGCAGCGACACTATGCCTTACAAAATAAGGCACGGCCAAAGGCTTAGGGTGTAAAACCTATCTTTTCTTGCTGCCAAACAGTGGTCTGCAATTCCCCCTCCTACACAGGAAAGGCAGGCAGAACGGGACCGCGCCGCTGCACTAAGGCGCCAAGCAGTCGCGACTGCTCCCGTGGTATTTGTATATTTTCCACCACATATTCACACCAGCCAAAGGTACCACCAGGTTCGGAGAGGACTGGTTTACAGGACCGAGGCTAGGCATGGCCTGGCCAATCCCAGGTTCTGGAGTTGGGAATCTGCTGACTGGAATAGTCAATTCAGCATGGGGCAACCCAGCATCCATTGAGTTGAGATCAAGGATCAAAACCTCAGCTGCATCAGCATCACAGAGGTCATCTGATTAAGTCAGTAGCTAACACCTCTCGCCAGCCATTGATAAATCTGTATATATCAGTGCACTTGGTCTAGCGCATCAAATCTCGATGACCATGCCACACAGTCAATAGCCAGGCACGCGTCAGCATGAAACAATAAAAGTTTGTGTACAATTTCATGAAAAGAACTTTTGGCATCTGTCATTCATGTGAGGCACTATGCCCTGATTTCATGGGACTTTGCGTAAGAGACTGTCTCACTGTTTCCACCCTTTCAGCTGAGGTTGATGGTTGGTCAGCTCTCGGTATGGCTGTAACAGATCCTGTGTTTCTGAACTTGCGATACCATGACTTAATGCTCTTGAAATTGGGCAGCATCTTTCCATACAATGTCTGAAATTTCCTTTGTGTTGTTAGTGATGACCAAGTCTCATTGCACCAAAGGACACAATGAGCTTATTCCTAATTTGTTGAACATGTTGAGTTTCCAGGCCACTGTAACTGCTATACTACAGCCACATTACTGAAATCTGTAGGAAAAAAAAGTTTATCACCAAAAATATATAAAAGGACAGAAATTATAGTACTGCAGAATCCCGTTGTAGTGAGCATGGTGACTGCAAGAACACGGGTATAATGAGGTCTTTTTGAGGAACCGTCAAAAAATCGCAAAAATATATTCCATGAAAAATTGTAATTTTAAGAGTTGAAACTGTGCAGCAAGATTGTGTCAAACAGACTTTCCATGGGACTTGTAACCATGTAAAGCGTGCTTTTATTATCTGTATTCTGTAACTCCACTCCCTCGCCCCTCAAAAATTGTAATTTTACGAGCTGAGACATGTACGGCGAGATTGTGTGAAGCAGGCTTGTGGCGGGACTCGTGACCGCATGAAGCGCGCTTTTGTTATATGTATGCTGTAACTGCACTCCCTCCCCCAACACCTCATTCCGTAAGTACCTTGTGCCGCTCTCCCCATCTGCTTTTCTGTAGTAGTTCACGGTCATTGTGCTGTCAACTGTATTTGGTTTCTAACAACTTTGCATATGTAGGTCGAACGTTATTGTTAAATGAAAACAAATTTAATTTAAACATAACAGTCCAAGAGATAGCTGCAATCGAATACAACTACATATTAACAGTTTTTTGCCAGTTTTTTATAATGTGGCATATCAATTAAAGATAAGGACACAACTACTACTACATTATATCGCTCTGCTATAACAAACTTAATTTCAATCCATTTTTATAAAGTTTCCTTGAATTTTTGCTGGTTTTGAGTAAGTCTCGCACCATGCAGGTTTTGTTAGTTGAAAACGTATAATTTTCCAGTGACTAACGTATTTACTGGCATAATGCTTGCACTGGCTTAATTCATGCCCCTGGTTTTATTATGATGAATAAGGGAAAAAACTTTTCCTTTCATATTTCTCTCAACGAGGCATGTAATGCTAACAGGACCACGTGCACACTTTGTTCGACCGTGCCAGGTTGCTGACACTTCAAAGTCGCTGGTCCTCTTATCGATTTCTGGCTGCTGTGGAACATGTAAACAATATCAGTCAAGGAGTTTATTCGTATGCAGATGGTTTTTTTAATGCGAAGGAAATAGTTTACATTTATAATAACTTTTGTTTAGTACGACTACTTAATGGGTAAATAAATATGACAGTCAAACTGCTTCATTTAAACTTCAGGTAATTGTGCATGCAAAGGAACACTTCAATAGAGAAGTGGGCCGCAAATTCATTGTTTCTGAGTTTAACGTGCATGGCATGTTTTCCCAATACTGGACCTGTAATAACGGCAGTGGCGGGAAGCATAAGGCCAGAGTAATTGTGTAGCGACAAACAAGCAGCTGCCAGCCCGAGGATCTATCTAGGGTCGAGCGAAGCGACAGCGGCAAGCTGCAGGGCCTGGCCGTGCTCTTGAGGATCTAGGCGCTCGCCCGAAAGCCCAGCTATGTGCACACGGCAATGTTTTTACTGCTAGCCCCAGCACACGAGTGATTTAATTTTAAATATGTATCTCTATATCTATTATCAACAGATAAAGTGCTGTGTTTTTAAAAAACGTATCCCCCGCGGTTGGCGAGGGATTACTTACAGTAGACCCCATTTTAATGTTTACATGCATGTGTCTTGGTGATTCCTTGCATAATTCATGCACCCTAATTTTTTGCACTAAAATCCTGTAAAATAGGTGCAAGAATTATGCCAGTAAATACGGGTATTTGTTTTAAGGCGGTCTGGTGGAGCTGTGACGGGCATGGTATCACTTGCAGGTGTGCTTCGGTGCTCCAACTGCCATTTCCCACTAAGAGTAAGACTCGAGCCTACAATGTGTTTGTGAAGTTTTGCTGGCTAAGCCATCGAAACATAGCGAATGTGCAACCGAATGGAAAATGTTTCATCCTTCTTTGTGAGTGTATACCTGTCGACAAGTACTACTTGAATTATTCCTCGCCTTTTATATATTGTTGGTAGCATAGTGTCCTACATGACACCTTAAAAAACTTGGTTAGTTTGCGAACATTATCACACAAGTTGCATATCTCTATCACAGCAGATATAAATAGTTTGTTATCTGGGAAAGACTTTTCGGACACTCAGCATAGGGAAGCCGATAATGGAACATAACAAAAGTTTAATTTTTCTTTTTTTATGAATTGTATTGGTCTATGTACACACAAATGCATAAAAATTCATGGTTTTGCTAGCAAACCATTATATCTGTTGTTTGCAAAATATTAATTTTTTAATGATTATGTAAACAATCAAAACTGAACCTGGTTAACCTTTCTCATTTATTCGGATATGCCCTCTCAGGAGTTCTTACAGCTTTCATTTCTTCTATTTCTAGCCCATTCATGTCAGTTTTAAGACGTGTATAAAATAAATTATTTGTGAAATGTCAGCCAAGTTCAGCTGATTATGTCTAAAGCAGCTTTTACATGAAGATACATGCAAATCTCATGTAAGGTATAGACTTTGCACTTAATTTTGTATTCTATGCACCATCACACAGCCACGTGAGGTTACAGCGTCCGACTATTGTATATTTAAGCTGTGCAAAGAGGAATATGGGTGAAATGTATTGTGGTTAATAATGCTTCATATTTATAAGATGTTGAGTTGTGTTGCAAGAGATGAAAGAAGCTCCTTACCATAGTGATTATTACAAAATTTGGTGCAAAACTAAATTTTTAGGTGCTTATATATATTAATATTGTTGCTACTGATTTACCGGGGCCATCGAGTACTCTCTTGTAACATCAAATTTTGTTGCCATTTTCTGTGGGAACTGTGTCTGAACACTTTTTGTATGGAGTTTGCTTGATATTTTTTGAACAGGAGTTTTGCATGCAAGCTATCATACAAACTTGAGTGCGAATTATGTAAAAGCAGCTTGACAACATCAGTTCTAACTTAACCATAACTGGTTCCATTGAATTACATACTGTAACAATACATACATACATTTCCACATTTCACAGACCTGACAAACATTATTTTTAATTTATGTTTTAGTTTTGTGGGCAATTCGTAACTTACTTTTCCCACACAAAACAATTAATATTGACGCAGCCGTGGAAACAATAACATCATCATTATCCAGGACCATGGTGTGGGAACTGCGCTCAGAAGTAGTGAGAGAAGCAGCGCACAACGGCAGACAACCACAATGGTGCCTTGAGGTCAGCTGCAGTGGCGAGTGTGAAGTGTGTACCGCGAGAGAACAGGGCATCACGCTCCTCGGCAAGGCTCTGCTGCAGGCGCGGATCCGTCGTCACCACTGCCACCTGGCTCTCCAGGTCTCTCTGCACTGAGCGCGCACCTGACAACACCACAACCTGCTGTAGCACGTTGCTGCTTAGGGAGCTTTACGACTTACATCCAGCTTTTGTGAATACATTTCAACTTTGAAAGGTATTAAGATGAGTTTTGCAATGCAAGTGACAATAACAGCCAAATCTCAACAAAAATGACTCCAGAAATAACTATTCCCTCGAAGTAAAGAAATGTTTTTGGGATAACTGTAAAGAACTTGGTAAAGAAATTGAAGAAAATAGGTTGCATATTAAGCTTGTTGCAGTTATTTTGGTCGCTCACCATTGCAGTACTCTTAACAATCCTGTACAACTGTGGTACAACGGGAGAAAGATCTGAAATAGACACTACCAACTAAGACACAAGTGTGTGCCAATATTTACCCACGCATGCCTGCCAACCTACCATTACTCAGGATACACTTCAAAGTTGCGTAACCAACCGAGACAAGAATTTTATGAGGCTACATAGTAAAAACAATACAGTGAACTGTTGATGGAAGAAATAAAGACTATGTTTCTCTAACAGAGCTGTGAACAAATAGATTAATTGCAAACTGATATCCAGATTGTTATTTTCTGCAGGTGAAGGTGAAGGATAATGCCCAATTTAGGAGGGAGAGGTAGTATAGATGTAACTACAACAATTATTTGTAATGGTTAACTGTGTCAGGTAAGAGTCTAAAACCTTTAGGGTTAAATGCAAGAGTGACCTTTATGGTATCCAAGGCCGGCCTTGGATACCATAACATTTTGTTTGGTACATGACGTCTTTTTCAACAATGGAGATTAGACGACTTCTGCTCCATCTTTATGTCAGTTTACTTAGGAAATGGAAGTTGAGATTGTACTGTCTACCATGCACGTTGTTTTGTTCACTGGCCCACCATAGCAATGCTTAAAGGCAATGAGTTATTTTACTTCCTGTTAGATAGCACTAGCAGTAGGATTATAGTTTGTTTTGTTTTTCTTCCTTTCCAACCAGCCGGTGACATCAGATAGGCAAGCCATGCATTTGTTAAACCCCGCTCTGCGACCTCGCCTTAGTGGCACCAGCCAAGCCGCCCAGGTTCCAACCACTCAGCCATCATTTAAACTCCTGTTACAAAAGGCTTTGCTTCCAGTGCTCGTCACTGGGAATGTAATGTTATGTTAGTTAGGATGTCTCCCTGCTTCGTACCTCGCAAATCCCACTCACCCTACAGTGCACGGACATGTCTGTAGGTAACCCTTTCCTCGAGACCTTCTCAGGACATTACGTCATTCCATACGATTCACATGTCCAACAATGCAAGAGCATATCATTTAGACATTCAGGTGGCAGATGAATTCTGGAAGGTTTCCCAGAGGAAGGGCTCCTGAATTTCTCCAGTATGACGTACTGAGCTGAAGATCTCTGAGCTGTGTAGGTGGTGTTAGTCAGGAAGCTCCAGTGAAGGAACATTGTGGGGGAGACTGTCCCAAGGCTAGTGTGGCTCTCGGAAGAGCCGACGACCAACTGACAATTCCAGTCTCTGAAATGGAATAAATTCAGCTCAGCTGAGTGCTCGCCGGCCCTGGTGGTGGGGGGTGTTATGCACACACATCTTGGGCGGAGCTAAGGGTGGCCATTGTTGGCTTGTGACATCTCTCGGTACGCCTCTGTACTTGCTCGGGGTGTAACCAAGAGTCAATCACTGACAATTGATTGTTGACATCTTCTCGAGGAGAGAGTGGGCTATGCATTGCTTACTGGCTGGCGGTATTGTTGAAATGTATTATTCTGACACGTCTGTAACTATCCCTGGTCCACCCTGTAGGCAGTCCAGTAGAAATTATAGGTTTCCAAACCCCGTTTGTTGTTGCTTGTAGATGAAGCAAAATCGTAAATCTCAATAGCCAGTAAGCGTCATGCATCACATTCAACACTCAAACTTACTGTTTGTAACTCTATTATCCCCAGAACATGCGTTAAATGAAAATCTGGGGACTATTACTGCTCTAAAATCACATTTTTTGTCATTGAAACAAAATAATTATTCGTTTATTTGCAAAATCAATTAATAATATTTTATAAAACTAACCAGCTCAAATTTGTGAACATAAATAGTATATTTGCTGTGCTTCAAAACAGTTGCCAGCAAAGGTACAGGAAATGGCCAATCGGGCTACTTTATGGAAGTGATGTGCCAATATTGCATTTCACTGAAGACACACTAAAAGAAAAACCCTAGTCAACTATACTTAATGAAAGCAAATACATTAAAAAATTAACTGCTGGTAAAGTATTTCGACAAGACCAGACGTGAGTGAGTGAGTGAGTGAGTGAGTGAGTGAGTGAGTGAGTGAGTGAGTGAGGAGAGAGAGAGAGAGAGAGAGAGAGAGAGAGAGAGAGAGAGAGAGAGAGAGAGAGAGAGAGAGAGAGAGAGAGAGTCCTCTTTGGTGGCCGGCCAGTATATAACGTGGGCCCTGTGGGTCGCCTAGTCGATACAAGATCTGCGATCACACACACAACCCTTCGCCTCGGCAGGCACTGTACCTTACGAGTGATTGGAGGAGGGGTGCTCCCCCTCGTTGATTGACTCACGCAGTGGGTGAGTAGTTAGTCAGTAGCTCGCTCTAGTTGAGGTGCAGTTGTTCTTGCCGTCCGAGTGGACGAGGAGAGGGGTATCCTGTAATTGAACCCCTAACCAGGAGCAGGCAAGACCTAGGGTAACTTCTTCCCCATATGCGATCGCCTCTACGATCAGGTGCGGTCTACCAGGTAGTTTGATTAAACGTGGGAATAATGGTGTTGAGAGGTGCGAAGGATAAGAGATATCAGCGTCACTTACCGCAGTCTCTGCAGAGGTCTCTGTAACTATCTTACACACTGTGGCTCGTAGAGCCCTCTCCGTGCCCCTCCCTATCGAGAGTAAGGCATTTATCACTGAACAAAACAATTCACAGAGAATAAGCATGCTTTGAAATTCCTAGTGTGTACTTCCAGGTACTTAAGACTCATCACATGCAGTAACACCCGGTGTTCCTTTTGTCCGGCCTTTGCAAGCGGTGGACAGAACTATGAGCAGAACACGTCACTTCCTCGCTGAGGTACCTGAGTATGGTTCGTACAGGGAGTCGATCAGAGCCCCAATCCGACCACGTGGGCAGCAGTGGCGCAGTATGGATCATCTGCTCTGGTCGATTCCCCTATTGGAGGAGTACCTAGTGCTTTTGGGCACAGCAGAAGTTCTACCAGTTGGCAGAGCTCAGTTTGCCTCTAAGTGGTGTGTGTGTCTACCTTAGTGGTTTATGCGTCTACCGGCTTTCCTCTGAGATGTAATTTACGTTTACCAAAAGTAATGGGGGTTATAAAATTTTAACAAAAGAAATTACACTCACAGGAATAGGTTCAAAATACATGTTATATTGAAGTATAAAGTAAACAGGGTGGTTCCACATTAACTCCTATTAAATTTAACGTACAATTCCGGTAACCTTAGAATCATGGTGAAGGTGACCTGGTGCAAGAGCTACGTTTATTGTGTGGCGAGATAAAACTGGCAAATAAAAATACACTGCATTTGACAGTGCCTATACTTCTTTCCAGCTCATAACATACTGTATTTACTACCTCTCAATGAGTCACACTTTCTTTACCCATCCTTTTCTTTTTGTGATTACCAAGCATAGACATCCCGAAAATTTTGATAAGTGGCTAGTAGTGTGATGAAATTGTCTACTCAAAAAAAAAAAAAAAAAAAACTAACCACTTCATACTACTCATGCAAAAAAATTAACCTCTACCGTAATTTATTTGGTATGTGGAAATAAGGCGACCCTCAGTTTTGTGGAAGTAAAATATGGATCAAAAGTGTCATATTTGGATAAATATGGCAAATGGTACAGCTGATATACCTCAGTTCAAAAACTCTGAAAAGAGCATCAAGACTAAAAGTGAAGGGTAGTACTCACCCATGTTGGAGGAGCCTACGAGGGTGAGACAGGGGGCATGCTCCCCAGGGCGAGTGTACCACAGCCCCTTGCCATGGTACGTCCAGCCGGGCCGCACATACTCCCACATGTGCACGCGCCCCACCTGTCCTGCGAACACCACCCTGCGTAGGAACGCTGCGGCCAGCATGCGGTACGCCATCGGGATGGCCCCTGCTGGACCCCGTGCTCCCAGGAACCCATTGGCCTGCCACACACAACACACACTTAGCCACGGTGCCTCTGTGGTGTAAAGCTACAGTGATGTCAGATTAGTTCAAAACTACTTGGTCAAACCAATCATGTACACACATTTCAGTGTAAACAGTAACACATTAAAGTTATGTAATATCTGTTGTGACGCGTGCCGCTCTAGTGCTTACGTCACTGTCGATGTGGTTTGGGTGTAGTGAGTGTATAATTTACATTACTAGATAAGTTTAGGCACATTGCTTGAAATCGATACTGGTCTCGTTGGCTGATGACACGGTACAAAGCCTAGTGTTGATAACACTGCAATATGCCGAACAGGGGCACACACCTTCTCAGGCTTACCTGACTTACCAGTATTTACAGGTATCTGTTTGTCTGGCTTTGGTGATGGTGGTCGCCGGCTGGTACTGGCTCCAAATGCCGATGAGCTGGTGGCTGCTCCGTTGTGATGAGGGTAGCTGTGCGTCCTGGACCAACTAGCTGCTTGACTGCTCCAGAACAGCAGGTTAGCTATCACGTATCTGGTTTCAGTGCGTGCCACTAGAGCATTGACGATGGAGTGATAGCTGCCGGCGAGTTTGGTGTGTGCTGCAAACAAAAGAAGGGGAGGAGACTGAGGAGTGATGCCCTCCAGTCGGCAGGCGGCTTCAGCTCGGTCCCGTTTGGTTTCTCTACTCAGTGTAGAAGGCTCAGAGGTGCACGTTCGCTTGGCGGCGATAGCCACTGTCTCCCTGTGAGCACCACTCCTACCACTGTAGGGCATAGAGATTTGTGTGATACTTCACAATACCAGTACAGAGTAAGCAGTCGATGAGTCCATACTAGATGTACTCCCAACAGCTTTTGACTGTCTAAACCTATGCTCCTATGGCCCTGCACCCCTAGTGCACAGACCTAAAGTGGTGGATCATGTGAACTGCCTTCCAATCACTGTTAGGTCGGGCCCTCAAGTCCCAGTGTATACTCCTTCCGGCACCGTAAGTGCGATGAAGGGAGTACAGTCTGTGACTGATTGTCCAATTCCCTTTTGAGATGAGTTCTTGGTGCTGGGCTACGCCTTTCTGTACACCGGGGTGTACAGACGTTCCAGAAGGGGAGTCCGCAAAACTACTCTAGTTCGTACAGTTCTGGCAAAACCCAGTCTCTGGCTTACTCTGAACAGAGGTAAGATGTCCAGTGGTAGTATGAATTACCTCTAGAACTAAATACCCTCGACTAGGAACAAAGTACGCATATATTACGTAGTAATAAATCCGATGACACGTGCTACTTCCTAAACACACAAAACGTGAACCGAAGTAATCTACGATGAGACAAGTGAAGGTGACCTGCTCCTAAACTATGCAGGGTAGAGAATGGCTTTGATGGCTATAAAAACAACTCAATTGCAGTTACTCTATGTTGGGGTTGTCTAGAGAGACTTGCAGGGTCACAATCAGAAGAGCAATGGATGTAGTTGCCACTACCAGAAAATAGTGGTGGTTGTCGAACCCTGAGGACTGACCACTGAAGAGCTGAAGATTCGCCTGGGTTGAGGTACAAGCTGAGCTGCTCGGAGAAGGATAGCTGGGACCAAGTATGTAATGGTCAATGTGGGTGGACAATCTAGTCAACCTGACTGAGGTGGCCTTCCACCCACAATGGGTATTCTTCCGGGCCGGTGCGTACAGGGTCAGTGAACAAGTCCCTCGGTGTCTCACGCGTCACAGGATCCTGCAGGTGCCTCAAGGCTTGGGCATGTTCCCTGGGGTTGAGATTGGCTATCGATGCGACGAGAGATGGGGATATAGCCCGTGCAGGTGGCCAGGGTTAAGTAATGTCAGCTTCAGTCTCTCCTTCAGACCCCGCCATTTGGAGTAGGTCATCAGGACACACAAATACACTCCCCATCTGAGAGAAGGAAGGTGAGCTCCTTGTATTCCAAATAACGTGTCAGACCACATGAGGGCCGTAGACTGCGTTGACACCCTATTCCAGTACCTGGCGCAGAGTCGCAGTATGCACTGGAAGTCAGGCCGCACTATCTCGGGTCACACACGTACGTGTTGCGATGGTCAAGTCATCACAACTCAGGGGACGCCTGTCTTTTCTGGCACGGAGATGCAGTAGAAAGACAAACAAACACCAAGCAGACAAGCTGGCCCAGAGTCTGTCAATCTATGCTGTAGACAGAAAGGATGGCCTTTCTATGTGCTTGTGGGTAAAAACTGGGCGGTTAGGTTCTTATGAGTAATCTTCCTGGGATCACATGCGTTCCCTTCGCGTGAAGAGTCGACTGGGAGCAAGTCTACAGGAATGCAGTATCCAAGGATTGAGCTGGCACACGTTTATTTCTGTTTGACGGGAAATACATGTGATGACGTACTCTTAACTCCTACGTCGGCACACGCTATTGCCGGGAAGTTAAAAGTACATTACGGACCGGCAGAGGCAATCGGTTATATAAATAGTTAGGGTAAGGGGTGCGTAGCGCTGAGTTAACAACCATGCAATTTCCCTTTCCATTGTTGTCTGTGGGTTCCCACGTATGGCGACATGACACTAAAATACTGACATGGCATTGGAACTACTATGCTGGGGTAACACAGGATGAGATCTACAAAGGACTGTAAGGAAGGAAATCCTTGGTTCTGGCAAATCCGTGCAGAATAAGGGGGAATGGGTTAGCAGGGTTAGTCGCGAAGAGAAACACTTGTCTAACACGGAGATCGAGTGATCAGACTACTCATAGAAAGGGCCTAAGTAACTAACAGTTCCGAACAGCGCGTGCTGGAAGACTGAAGTGTAGAAGAGTTAGGTGTGTAGGCAGGTCTGTGTGTGAGCAACGCGTGCTGGATAACTGAGACTGGCAATTAGATCCTTCCCTAGTGGCTAGCACGGTGGGATTGAGAGAACTAGTCTCAGTGAAGGCTTAAAGTCGCAGGCTGGTCAGTGTCCTGGCAGCACAAGCAATGGCCAGGTGAAGACAAGTCAGGAGTTGAAAACAGTGTTCCTCTTTATATACTTCTTTGGGCCGCTGCCCGGTGCTTATTGGCTGGCATCATGAGGGTGGAGAGGTGGTCGCTGAGAGAGGGGTAGTGAGCGAATACATGACTGAAAAAGTGAAATCACCGGGTGGCTGGAGGATGGGAAAAACAGACAAACAAAAATCCTACTAGTAGTGTTATCTAGCGGTGGATAAAAGAACTCATTGCCTATGTGCATAGTTACGGTGGACCGGCGAATAAAACAATCTACACAGTAGACGCATGCCAGCATCCTGTGCAGTGAGAATGCGTGCTCTACGGACCACTTCACTCCATCTATGAGCCATGTGCGCTCACGGGCGGAATATTTAATTGGCAAACCAGAATAAATGTATCGCAATAATAAAGCCCACAAGCCTGGGTAGCTAATTACATCATTGTAAATTACGTGCGTAATTACAATACCCATTGCCCACCCAGATTTACACATGCAAAAGGCACCCCCACGATTTGAATAAATATTGTTGAGAATTCTACTACTCGTGGCTAGCTCCGGAAGAAGTTCCTGCAATCTCGAGAGATGGCAACACCCCCGTAACCTTGTGACGTCACGACTAGCCCACCTCAGACGGGGGTTTTAATTTGTCACCTCCACGCAGGGCGATAAGAAAAGTGCAGCGCGTCTGCACACACGATAAACATGCCCCCTTGGTGAAAGGCTATGCTACCCCTGCACTCCGAAGAACTGCTGATAACCAAAATTTTAGTATAAATACAACCCCAGCAGCCAGCCCCAGCAGATGCGACCGAAGAGGATCCAAGCCCACCACCAACCTGCAAAGAATTGAGTTTGCAAAGGCTCCTGATCTACCCTGAGTCTGCAAAGACTCTTTCTTAACCTCCTCAGCCCGTGAGGACTTACCTATCCTGGAGTTCATAAGGACTCTTTCCGCTCACCACCTTAGTCCACAAGGACTCTCCACTTACCCAGTCCATAAAGATTTTCCTGTCTGCCTGACGAAGGGCACTCTGCATCCTACCTTAACCTGAAGGCCATCTTCAGTCTGCGAAGACTCTGACACACACACACACTCACACTCTCACACACACACTATCCATCTATCTATCTATCCATCTATCTATCCATCCATCTATATATCCATCCATCTATATATCCATCCATCTATATATCCATCCATCCATCCATATCCATCCATCCATATCTATCCATCCATATCTATCCATCCATATCTATCCATCCATATCTATCTATCCATATCTATCTATCCATATCTATCTATCCATATCTATCTATCCATATCTATCTATCTCTATCTATCTATATCTATCTATCTATATCTATATCTATCTCTATCTCTCTCTCTATGTACAACCCAATGAAGATACACAGTGTACATACTACAGGTTAGACCTACAATATAAGATGGACTCCCGCAAGGGATAGCTAGGTTAGTTTTTTTATGCTTTTTAGCACTAAATCTGAATTGATGTATAGGCACACTTTTAAATATGGATTATGTTTTCAAAGGGTATATGTGAAGATCGCCTACAAGAAAGAATGCAGTGTTGTAGGAAAGTATTTTTATGTATATGCTTGTAGTGTATTTGTTTTTGTTTGCAATATCTTGTACACCTACTCAGTAACACACTGAGTGTTAAAGCTCCCTTAATATGGTGCAAGATATTTTAACTTCAATATTTAAGGGTATATGTCTCGTATCTAGTGACCAATGTGCGCACAATTTGCCGTGATAGTAATGCATGTAGTGTACTCACTTTGTATTCATCTAACCGGTCAACCCAGGTATTGAAGGGCCTGTGGTTGGCCACTTCGCAATACATTACACGTAACTATTTAGCTTGCTGACAGACACAAAGGTTCCCTGGAAAGATTTTCCGCGAGTAAGGCTTGTACATATTATTATTATTCTTACTTTAATCCCCTCGTTTTAACGTGCCATTCTTTTTAATAATTTTTCTTTTAGGTTTTGTATGTACGATTCCCTTGTAATATCTACCAGCCCTATGCTGATTTTTGTGAATGGCACGCATATGGAAAGTAGACCGGAGATACAACCGACACACGCGACTTCCTAACCCAATAATTTTTGCACACTGGGGGAATACACCCTCTCGCCGCATCAGCAAAGCCCGATAACCAGGGCCACCCCCAAGAGAGAGAGAGAAAGAATCAAGGTCGCCAGCCGACCGACATCGCTCCACGTCTCACATGTTTGGCTTAGCCGGCTGGGCGCACTGAGCGCACAGAACACGTGTCGCTACAACGGTCAAGCACCCATACCTTAAGGGTCCTGCCTACCTGCCTACGAAAAATTTATTTTGTGCTACCTACCTCAGCATGTTGACGCATGCCGCTTCTACACCTATTATAATACAACTCCGACTCATCGCCTAGGAGTGCTGCTTCCGTCTCTACAGACGTGAGCAACACGTTGGCTACCACTATATATGTCATTCTTTCGCATCTCTTGCACCACCCACAACACTCTTAGTGCTTGGGAACTCTAGAGAAGTTCGAAGCCTACAAGTACGCCTTCACGGCAACCAAATACGTACGCCGACGACCAGTCAACCTGGAGACATACCAACACGAACTTTCTTCTTTTAACTTCATCTGTCTCCTCTAGAAACCTTTAAATAGTAGTTTAACTGTAACTAACTATTATTTTTGTCTAGAATAGCTTTTCCCGTTTATTTAGAACCCGGTCACCTACACGCGGAACCACGCAGTTACTTTCAACTATCCTCGACTTGGTAGGAGGTAGCACAGGTCACGTGTCTATTGAACTTTCAATAAACACACATTGCTCTTTACCTTTCTGCTTTTATTTCCAGGGTATTTACTGGTATCCATAATTAAAGGGAGACCGTGCACTGTCAACATAAACCGTGTATTTTATTAAACCAAATTAAGACATACATATTAGAGGAAAGGCAGACAACCGAGCGCCCAGCACATTATCACTTCCCTGCCCCTCTCACACGCCAGCCCGGTCAAACAAAGCAGCAGTCCGTTTAAGAGCTGTAAGCACCCCTCACGCTCCCTCGGATGAATACAGGTGTAGTTCACGAATACAACGATCGCAGCCGCGTTAGACACAACCGCCGATCACAATTTTATTAGCGGTGAATTAATCACTCAAAACAAAAGGATTAGCATGCACCATACTAGCCAGACGGCCACCATGGCCCACCATAACGCCCACCTGCCCTTATCTGGGGAAGTTACCCTCAACCTGAAAGTACACGGGCAGAACATTAAAACTCCATTCTTAGTAGCCCCTTATCACAGAGAGCTGATGATATTGGGACGGCACTGGTTGCGAGAGCAAAAATGTTTGATCGATTGCTGGCGACAACGTACCACGCTAGGTGGACACAAGGGCTTCGTAGTAAATTGGCGGGAGGAAGTGATTCATGCTATCCAGTTGAAGGTCGACCACACATTATCTCCCCATAACTCAAGGGTTCCAACGCCCACCCAGGCCCAACGTGTCAGACACCTATGAGCCCAACAATTTCAAGAGAAAAACCCCTCACCCCCTGCCATAAAACTGACCAAAATGTCAGCCCTCCTGGATGACGTTGCCTATTGGTAAAAAGTAGTGAATTCCCAAACAGGGACGGACTCCCTGCAAAACCCCAGTACACATCGAGTAGCACTCAGATCAAACCCCGCCGGAAGCCATCTCGCAAGATATCTTGGCGCGAACCCGTGGACTGCCTCATCCCCGACCGTTCTTACCTGAGTAGAGCTATAGCGAAGAGTAGTTCCCCTCCATGAGCATTAGACTGAAATCATGAACCTCCTCTGTCCCCCTGCTTGTTCCATGGGCTGCAGAGAGTCAGCCCCCTCAAGAGAACTCGTTAGCAAGCATTGCACGAACCTCATCGGCCTCCTTCCATGAAAGACTGCCTTCCCGGGAACTTAAATGGATGCAGCTACATACCCCCGTCCCTCCAGGCATGGCCCCACCTACACCTCCCCCCCCCCCCCCCAAGTCGGTGGAGCACAATCAGGATAGGGAATCTGGGACGTACGGCACGTTACCCTACCCTTCCTCCTCATTTCTGGACAAGCATGGAGAAAGTCGACAGACAGAGAATGAAAACCTTGGTCTGACAACACTAACATCTGAGGAACTCACGGTCAACTTGGCGACCGTCCCCACCTGCTCGAAAGAAAGGTCAGAGACAGAGAGAGAGATACCGCGACTACTGTGTCGAGCGAGAGTAAAACTGCCATGCCCGGCCAGTTTGTAAACACGAGTGAACGCAAGGCCTCTCCCACGACGGGATTGGTCAGTAGTCGGTACCGCACACTGGTCACCCACGCTGCTGCCACCCGAGAACTCCAGTTAGATGCCAAGACGAAGCCTACCACATATGACGCCACAGACACTGTGTCAAACACGAGTGACAAAGACGAGCCCAGCAGTACCGCCACCAGCACTGAAACAGATGCAAACCACGCCCAGGACACTGGCCCCAAGCCATCTGCCAGAGAGGCCCCGCTGTGCACCAGGCCTGTCACATGCCTGGGCAGTATCGAGAGAGAACCTGGCGGGCCCCCGCCTCTTTCCGCTGGCCAGTTTTCTCCACTGCAGCGCCTCAGAAGGGAGGGTGCCCCCTGAAATGACGCATGACGAAACGTCCTCGCCCGCCTCCAGTACTGAGTGAGTACCTGGCAGAAGCCAGATTTGGACTAGTGCTCCAGCCCATTATAATACCCGTGCCTAGCTTTAGTAGGGCTGTGCTTGCGTTACGGAAGTCCGTATCCCGAAGACAGTGCGAGAGTGTGATAGCTCATGTAGTAGGGATGGCTAGGTGTCTCTGATAGCACCTACAAAATCCTAGTCTGTTAGGACGTGCATTGAAAGTGCCTACACCTACCTCAAGAAGTCAGCAGTGCTAGAAATTAAGCGATAGAGAGAAAGTGTCCAAGTAAAGTAAATTTGCCTCCTGAACACAGGACACAGTAAAGTAGAATAAAATTTTCATTTTTCTTCTAAATTTGGCATTTGTTCCCCAAGTTTGCTTGCCAGAATTTAGTTTGCCGAGGCTAAATTAAAGTAACTTTACATCCTGTAAGCCAGCTGGAAAATTTATGTTTGCAATTTCCCCGCAAACCCCATAAGTGCTCACATAAAGTACGAATTTAGACCGGAACCTAAGAAATAAAATTGTTGTTTGTATAGAACGACACGCTTAACGTAGAATCTGAGAATTCCGTGAGAACTGAGAGGAAGTGAACATTCAAAACCGAAGCCCATCAGCAGGCAAGTAAACCCAGTCTTGATGAAACCTTATCCATACCTCACAATGCAACATTGCATTAAGGAACCCTGTAAACCTGCTTAAGAACATGAGGCGAGAACTCGCTGTGAGTAAGTCCGAACTCCTTGGCGTTATGTAGAGTGTAACTTAAGAATTATGCGTAACCCCGTATTACGTGAATGTATCACCGTCAGCACAGCCAGCGCAACCTCTCTGCTCAGTGCGAATTAGAAGCTCTATGCGCAAAGACAATGAGAAATGCAATCTCGTCCCCAGCCATTCAGGCTGAAACCCTTACGCATAATTTTAACAAGTACCCATGAATATAACCTTGTATGTAGTAGTCAACTAACACCCCTGTACAAAGGTAATATAAGAGTGTTCTTATCCTGTTTGTAACCTCACTAGAAGGACAACACGGAAAAGTTGTAATTTACTTTAGTTATGCATATTAACCTCCTCGTAATGTACGCTAGTGTAGAATGTCTAACTGTAATTTAGTAGGCCTATATAATCTCTTTGTATTGTACACCACTGTAAGGCGCTTAAAAGTAAATATTGCTTTTATCGTCCTACTGTGAAAAAAAAAAAAAAAAGGGGGATAAATATTGTTTTATAGGTTAGGATTGTCCATTGTATAACTTTTTCATGTACGAAGGGATCGCTGGCATCCCGTATATTGGCGACCCTAATAGTGAGGAGGATTGAGCTCCCTGGACGGGCAGCCACGTCCATTCGCCTCACCCTGGGGTTTGACTCCCCTACAGCCCATAGCAAACCTACCCCCAAACGGCCTAATACTACACCTAACCCCCTTATGTCGCACTGGCCTAATAGAACAGGTAGTATTCGCAGTGGTAGGTCAAGCTTGGCTTGATGGGATAGTCAACGTCACCGCACTACCATATAAGGTAGTCACACTCAGTAGCTACCCCGTAGCACACGTGTCACAGTAGATAAAACCATTTCATCACAAGTCGGGACAAACGGTAATACTAACTTCGAAACTCACAAGCAAAGCTAGGCATAGGATAGACCCTAGAGCTGAAGTTGTCTAATCACCCCTAGCACCAACCTCAACTGCCATGAACACGTTGCCTGATTGATAACTTCTCTGCACGCTCTTAGCTGAACGAGTGTGCGCAGCACGTTCAAAATTTGACTTGCATTCGGTGTTATATTATTTTAATTGTTAAAGGGTTTGAAAGTTTTAGGTCAGGTTGCATTTGGTGTCTGATTACAATAAATTATATACAGTATTTTGAGACTTTTTTTTATTTAAACAAGTTTAGGTAAAATGTTTTTTAATAAATTATTTACAGTAACATTTTTCTAAAATTCCCATTTATATTGTGTTTATTAGCTAAACTTTATTCACAGATAATGTACAGCTGTTACTATACTCAACATAATGTTTTATAAGGTTAGAAGTTGTATATATTGATGCACAGGTCAGAAGTCGCATCTGCTGAAATCCCGCATGTATGGACATTTTCTGGAGGTCCCCTGAATAACAACAGATCGAGAGTTAACTGTAGTTGGGACACCAGGAGCTGTGTACAATATTTGTAGTTTGTAGTGTACTGCTCCGCCTTAAGGCCTCCTTGCACGTAGCCCCATCCCCCCTTACTTTGTGACGTAGCTCAGAGGTACAGTGAGCTGGCTTCACTGTACCTCAACAACACAGTGTCCGTGGGGACTGGAAGCTTCCGTTACGTTAGGAAGAGAGACGGACTCACACTGGGGTGTGCCATGAGGATGTGGCAGGTGGCAGGACAGCGGTGCATGATGGCGTCTGCATACTCGTTTGTCAGGTTGAAGTAGCCCGTGGCAAGGTGCACACTTGAGCCATGCTGTACACTCTCCAGGATGCGCTGGCTATGTACACTGTCACATTGCACACCCAGTTGCCCCATCTCCACCAGTGCCACCACCCACGTGTTTGTATCTGCACATCACACAACACACAGACGACCAGTCATGAACATAGAGACCCATCAAGTATGAAGCACTGTGCATTATGATCAAAACACATGATTACGAGCATGCCTTGAAGGTTCCAAGCGCCTGACTCATGCATGAAGTGTGTTGGAGTTTGGAAAAAAACATGTGATTAAAAAATGGTTGGAGTTTTTATTGGTGTCCAAACACGAAAAGCATTATAGAAAATTTTCATGCCAAAAGACAAGTTTCCAATTTTCATTTCAACCTAAATGATTATTTTTTATGGTGTTAAAATGGGTAAGTTTGTGTTTTCATAATCAGTTTTAGCTGCTAAATTTTTTATACAGTGAAGCACGTACCCAGTACAAGGGAAGCCTTTTCCTTGTACCTGTAATGTCGGCGGAACACCGTACCAGTTAGGGTCGGTGATGTGAGGGTTAAAACCTCGCCAACAGGTAAATATCACACGAGATGTACACCAATAACAAACTGTTTATCTACGGAATCACCTAAGGGGTCGCACACAAGACCCTGACTAGCGAGACAGTGGGTATGTACCACATTGAACGGAAAGATGAGATGAGACGTCTAGTGTCGAGTTAGATGCAGGTGCCTTGGGGATAGTAACCCCGACAAACAATTTGGACTTAAATGTACGCTCGTACACTGTACGTGTATGAGAGGAATGGGTAGCCTTCAAATATTTGAATGCAAGCGTTGCATAAATCATGCCCTGGGACGGTTATTCCCTCTTGGGCAAGGATAAACGTGGGACGTGCGGGTTTGCGTAATGGGACAAAATCAGATATACTGCACAACAATCCACACTGACGTGTTACCTGTGGTCTCGCCGGCAGCGGAGCTCTCCTCTGCTCCATTGGTAGTGCTAGAGCGGCCGGCTCAGGACCAGCGGCCGACTCTGGTTGCAGTAGTGTGGTGCATGTGCTGCTCCGCGAGGTGTGGGAAGGGTGTGGAGGGATGGAGGTATATTCAGTTGTGAGTGCAGAAGGTTCTATGAACAATATGGCTGTGTCACAATGAAGTACAATCAGATACTCAAATGGCAATCTGCCTGGTATACTTGTTGGTAGAAAGAATAATGAATCACTATCTTTTGGTTCAGAAATGGAATTGTAATTTACCTCCTCCTCAAGAAGTTTCAGGTTCCGTTTAAGACGGTTCTTTCAGCCACTTTTATAATTTTCCAGCATGAGAATTGGGGGGGGGGGGGGGGGTGAAAGGAGGGCTACATAGCAAGACATAGAATAAATAAAAGAACACCCACCAGAAGGAAAGACAAGAAAGAGACCCCAGCACTGCCTCCACAGGGCGGCACATAAGCATTGGCCCTTTAAGCTTTTATATACAAGTGATAAGCTATTCATTTGTTCTTATTTTATTTCACGTCCTTAGAAACTAAGTTAAAACACTAAAAAGTACTGTATGTTGACAAATTCCTGAACATGTTTTGGGGGAAAAAATTGTTTTTAATGCCAATAGCTCATAAATAAGCTGCACCCTACTTTTTGTAGCCATTTTTTTGTAAAAATGTGCGGCTTATACACGCCAAAATACGGTAGATGCAAGACCGGTGTAGGCTACTTGCAACTTGCTTCTGTACTAGCTGTACTGAGTGACAGGCGGGAGGTGCTAGGGATTGGTGCTTTAGCGGTTTGCGATGTGGCAGAATAGTGTTGCTCACGTAGCTCGCCTTTGGCTTGTGTGATAGCAAGGGCACTTTGTAACACGATGCAGAACTTGCCGTTCCAGTTCTCTGATGCCCTGCTCCAGAAGTTATGGTTTGTTATGCCTAGATGGTCTTCGGTTTTGCTCAGAAACTCTCTTACCTGCATAAAGGGGCTAATGGGAAAAGAGCAGGGTTTACGGCAGTCATCGTAGGTGATGCTGCTAAACAAAGTATGGCAGCAGAACCTCATTTGGCTCATTGGCTATCTGAAAGAGGGGTAAAACCAGCAGCAAAGTGTGCACCTCTTTGCTCCTCTCTCCTGGCGCTGTGCCTCACCTTAAATGGCATAGAGTGATGTAATTACAGAGAACTCGAAGGAAGTACCACAGATGCGGGTATCCTTAGATTAGTATTACCTGGCGACAATCTTGCCAATGCGATCTCCGGTGCCTCAGATGATCCCCCACTGTTGCGGGCTAATCAGAGATGTTGGAGCCGTGTGGGTTGCCAAGATTATAACTAGGTGTGCGATCTTAATCAGGGTCAGGCCGTAGCACCTAAGCAGATACTCCCGCCAGCACCCAGGTGCTCCGGTAGGGATATAACTCAGACGTACTGTCTCTCCCTGATAGTGATTCGTCTAATGGGTGTGTTATCAACTTGGAGCCACCTGAGGGGGAGTCTCCAGTTGCAGCTAAGTTTGAATAAGGATAAATTCCTGGTCCCGGTCGGCAGTGCTCAGTTCGAGCTTCTCACAGTAATTGATACAGATTACCCTACAAATGAGACGAGAGAGTAAGAAAAACAAAGCTGTGTTTATTAAAGACAACTAAACATGGTGACACGTGCTCTCCTGCCAGGCAGACCGGTGATTAGAAGTATATCCTATAACTCTATATAAGGAGTGTCTGTAGGAGACAAAGAATATATTATGTGTGTAATGTATTATGTACGGAAAGCTTCTGGTAGCTATTGGAGTCGCTAGAGCGTCCGGTAGCGGAGCTGCAGAGCTCTAACGGCGACGTCAATGTTGGCAGCCTCTGGTGGCTGCTGAAGACTGTTAAGAGAGCCTCTGGAAGGGCTGTTGAAAAACTCATTGTAATCTAGACTCCAGCACCCAGCTGCTCGGAGAAGACTGCAGGAACAATTCCTGCGGGAACAACTGGCGAGGGCCGGTGCGCACTGCCTTATATAGCGAGGCAGTGCGTGTTGCAGCAGCCGCAGGGGAGGGCGTGTGACGTCCCTCAGGTGCGAGGCTGGAGTGGGGGTAGCACCCTCTGGTCATCTCTCGGCCTTCGCATATCCTCAGTGGCGCTCGTGCACGGCCCGAGGTGGCTGATGGCTTGTTGGCTCTCAGCGCGAGGGAGAGGGGGATGGGGGAAGGGTGTGACGCACCGCTGTCTTTCTCGCAACCCCTTGTATCCACATGTCCGGCCGCCCTCCAGGATTGTGGCGGACCAGTATTTCCATGTACGAAATGGCACGGGTTTAAATCTCACGAGTGTAAAAGTGTACACTAGGGTTGCAGTGAGATGAGTCGTAATCGTTTATGGTAGCTGGTATAAATGGCATGCGTCAAGGGTTAGGAAAGTTTAGGACGACATGACAAGGTGCTCGTTGTGGAGACGACTGGAGGCGTTGCAGAAGTGGCGTCCTGCTGGAGAGATGGTGTCGTCGTGGTTGCAGTTAACTAGCAGCGCGGGTGCAGGACGTCCAGCCCTTAGTCATGATGCCCTCAGCCTTCGCAAACTAGAGGGCGTAGCAAGACTATCACCACTGTAGGTGTCGATTCCGACCTTCACAGCCTAGGAGAGGATGAGCGACTCTGGTGAGCTACTCCGAGCAACTCTGGAGAGAGGCCTGGTCGGTTCCGCCTTTTATAGTGATCTCCAGCAACCTTAGGTGCTACAAGGGATGCGGGGGAGCTTGACTCCATCTCTTAGGAGTGGAGTCTCTGACATCACATGCATGAACCATGGATACTTATATTGCCTATTGCTTTGCACCTGGTGTGAAAAATCTCCAAACTAAGGGTGCTCGAGTAGGCCATGACCCTTCGGTGGTTGTCCCGCTTCCTTCTGCGGCACCAAATTCAAAAGGTGCGCGGTTCAGTTAACGGGCACAGTGAAGTAGAATAACATTGGTTTGGGGAGAGCATTGATGTGACAGATTTCTGTCAATTCTGATGGAAAGCACAAGCTAGGAGCACGAGGTTAAAGGCATTTTGAGGCACTGCCAACTTCTAGGAGTTCCCCATTCATCAGTCTGCAGACTTGCCCATGTGGCTTGCCATAATCAGATTGGGCGAAGTAGTGCTTCTAGAATAGGCTTCCTGTAAGCACGTAATACGTCATGCGTCAAGATTGTGCCCAATTACTAGAGATGCAGATATCTTATATATTGGCACATAACGTAGTAGGTATCAGTACCAGTACCGACCCAGCCCTACTATTATTTCATAACATGATATAACTGTAGAAAATACTTAATTGACGGGTGCCCGGTTAAGTCTGACTGACACATATGTTGAGGATCTTTCCCCTAGACGTTAACGCTGGTTAGACGGTGCAAGGCGAGGGGTGTTGGCTATCGCTTACTTACACTGTCTTCTTGAGTGTTGTGGTTGATGTAGGTTTCACCCAATAGTGGCAAGTTCGGTGTGCTGTGCAGCGACGATTCCAGTCGTAGGCTTCACGGGCTCCAGAAGTTCAGGTTTGCCCAGCAGTGTCTTGTCTCCGTACGGTTTAGCAACCCTCTTACCACCGGGTGGCACGATGGATGAATGTGAAAGCAAGGCGACAAGAAAATTACTGTTACTGAAGCAGGCACTACTGCTTGGTGCCTAAGTTGGATGGCGCGGTCCCGTTCCGCCTGCCTTTCCTGTGTAGGAGGTGGTAATACCATCCACTGTTTGAGAGCAGGTTGAGCTAGGTATTGTTCTATACGCCTCTTGTCACTCCTTACCTTGTAAGGCATAGAGCATAACGGTCTGACAGCCTACGCAATGCACTTAGACAGGAACGGTAATTACATTGTAACCCCATACTGACTTGCCGACACAAGCTCGATAAAGATTCCCCACTGATGCCCCACGCATGCGGGCTGATCAGGGAAGTGGAGCAGTGTGGTCCACCAAGCCTCTACTGGTTGTGCGTTCGCACCGGGTTGGGTGGCAAACCCCAGGCTAATGTCACTCCAGCACTAACTTAGTGCTCATGGGACTGGGAAGAAACAGGTAGCCGTCTAATGTGGATGTCAGTACTCTGGGTTCCTGTTCGCGGTGCAGGTCGTATTCTGTCCCTGACCATCACACAGTCAAGTACCCTGTAAGTGAAAAGCAGAAGAGTAGTGAACAATGGGTGTTTATTGGATACTCAATTAACATGTGACCTATGCTACCTCCTACCAAACCGTGGAGAGCTGAAGGTAACTGCAGCTCCAGGTATAGGCGACCTGGTTCTTAGTCAAAAGGGGAGTAGCTGGTTCTAAACGAATACAAAATTATTTAAAGTTAAACTGAGCTAAGAAAAAGTTCTCGACAATTTGCTCATACGTTCCTGTTGCCTGGTAGAGTAGATGGCCGAGAATTCATGTGAAAAATTATTCTCTCTACATCTGTAGCAGTGGAAGTAGGAACATTTAGCGATGAGTCGTAATCGTGGTTAATTAGTAGGTTGAGCGGCACGCGTCATAATATTAAATGTCATTGACATATTCAACTTCTAAAATATCAGAAGAGCATATGTTGTTACTTCAGCTGAGCTGTGAAACTCCTTAATTGCACTTCCAAATAGACATGGAGAAACTGGAGCAAAAATGTTGAAAGCAGTAAATTTGGAAGTGTGAAAAGAACTAGTTCTATTAATAACTATATATAGGAATGATGTTAAATATCTCAAGGTTGACATACAATACTTTATTTAGACATTGTCCTAAAGTGAACCTGGCATGAAACCAAACAAACTGTGTTGTACAGACTCACTTTGTATTGTTAAGGCCACTATGACCAAATTGGTCCCACAACAGCTTTCATCCACATTTCATTTCTGATTTTCACATGTAGAACTACGATGGATGTTGCCATTGGTTTGTGGGTCTTTTGGAGTACTCCTGTTTTACCCTGTGCATGTGTTCTCCATCCCACTTGAGTTACAGATCTCACAGCTAACCACCATCCACATCTCCCCTCACCACTTACATGTTGGTGAAAGGAAAACACAGATGTGAACTCCTGTTCTTGTGCAGGCACGGAATGAAGCAGAGCTCAAAGAGAGTACAGTATAGCACGTACCTGGGGGCACGAGTAATGAACGGCTACGCTGAGCGGCCTGCGAGTAGAAGCGGCGGACGTGCTCCCCAGCAGCGGCCACGAAGGCCTGCCTGTTGTCGCGGTATGGGTGGAACACCCAGCCCTCACTTAGGTGCTCTGCGTCGTGCTCGTCCAGGCGCAGAGAGAAGTCGCACGTCGTGGCCACCAGGCCGTGGTAGAAGTCTGCAAGTGCCGGGCAGTCCTCCACTACCACGTAGCGATCCTGCCTGTTGCTGAAGTAGTCGTGGCTCAGGTTCGCCCTGAAACAGCGTTGCCAACATTTTTTTTCATTTTCTGGAATTAATTATACAGTAAAATTCTTTTAAGAAGTTTCCAGTTAATAAGTTTTTCTACTTAATAAGCTTTAATAATTTCGCACCTCTTCTGTTTAGAAAGCATTAATTTTCCTGGCCCTTTCAAAACGTCTTACGAGATTTTTACAATTGTTGCACACCTATTAATACAAACTGACATATAATTCATTTCTGCACTTCCAGGAAGCACGCTATATGCTACAATGGCACCCCATCTTAGAAAGCATTAATCAAGGCCTGCTGTTTTAATGGATTATATCTGTTTTAAAGGATTTTTTACTCTAGGAAAATCTCTGTGAAAGAACGGATTTTCTTTTCAGCCGACATTGAGACCCAATATTTTCATTTATGGGCGACCGTCAAACCAGAAGATGGTTGAGTGGCAATATTGGAGAACGAGGAGGTTCAACTGCTGCCGTTTTTAGTCAGCAGTTGTCGTTGGTATTCCAAGTACTAGACAGTTTGTCACTATAGGATGACAAAAGGAGGAAGGGACATGCCTCCCTGCTGTGAGATAATCATCTACAGCTTGTATTGCAGATCACCAAATTACCAGCTTTGCAGATACCACACTTCCCTACCCTTGTCATATCAGTAATTCAAATCTTTTTAAAGCAACGATTCTGACGTTCATAACCCTGGCACTGACAGTGCTTCAATTTTTCTCTCTGTAAAATAAGAGAGTGCTGAATTTAAAAACTATACATAAAAATAATTTTTAATTTTGTGAATATGAACAAAATGGAATTATGCTGAGAAATGTGATACACGACCTTGTAGATGCAATATATTGTATTTGATAAGTTTAAAACAAGAATTGCTTAAGTTGCCATGACCTAAATTTAAATATAAATTACTAAAGTATATTCTGAGTGCTGCTTTTATTCTTTGATTTTGAAGAATTAATCTGAAATTAATAAACTAAAGTATAAGTGTGAGTGGCCAAAATAATTACCATGGTTTGTACATTCAAAACCAAAACAATTACATTAAATATGTGGATAAACATTCTTCAAATAAACTCTTTTCTGTAATTTGCCAATTTTTTTAACTCCAAGGATTTTACAGGATTTGACCGAATGATTCCGGGAATTTAAAGGATTTTTATATAAAAGAACCAGAATTACAGCTTCAGGGTTGGTGGCAGCCCTGCATTAATCCTTATTAGTCAGTCACATCATCTTTAAAATAGTAACTGAGGCGGGACATGTGCCTACAAGGTACATTGGAGAGTCCTACCTGATACTACAGACACGTTATCCTATATTTTACTGTTCACTGCAACGCACCCTGAAGCCATCACACCAACACCCCTCTCCAGAGATTGTTCTATCTACTAGATTGCCGGCTCCTCCAGGATGGTGGCGCCAGTTCTACAGTGCACCGCTGGAGGGCAGCACACAGTCTGCTGAAGCATCACAGCCTCCACGAGCACGGCAGAGCAAAGATACGTTAACGCCTCTGCGCCAAGCAGAAAGGGATCCAGGCACCCATGTGTGATGTCAGAACTTCCAACCCCCTTGAAGCGGGGCCAGCTTCCTCTTTCACCCTTCTGAGCACCTACAAGCTTGAATTTTCAGTATAAATAGGGCTTGCAGACCAGGCGTCGAGCACTACGTCCCTTTGCGCGTCGGTAGCCAGCATCCTGCAGTGGGTCCTCGATGGTCTACAGCCACCAGCAGCTCCGGAGAGCCGCCACCAACCAGAGAGTCCTGCCAACGCCGCTCTCCCTTCCTCAAGGTATCCTTAGGTCATGACGACGACGTTCTCCTCTGGATTCTAGCCTCACCCGCCTTCTGGTGTTGAACCATATAGTTAGGTTCCTTCAGATCACAACCTAATTAAAATAAGGTAATTTTAATTTAATTGTGACTTTAATTAAATTAACTTTGCTTGCCAAGTCATACAGTAATCACATGCAATTTCACTTGCCTTCACCTAATCATAACATCATTAATTTTCCAGTAAATATTAAACTTATTAAATTACTAGGAGAGTGCAGCCCCACTTGTTTGAATATGCACATAATAAAGCAAACACATTTACTAGCTGCTTCTGTTCTCATTGTAGAATTGTGCCTTTATAATCAAAGCCCTTAATGACAGTTGAAAGTCTTATATTTAGGAATAACCGGTGAATCATGTACTTGTGGTCACTAAGGCAGAAACACACACGTTAACGGCAAACCAAGATCTGCCACTTGGTAGTTCTCGGGAGCGCCAAGATCACTAGGAATACAATCCACCAGTGGACTCGAGTATCTCACTTGTCCACCCCCGCTGTAATGGCCGGGTGAGAGAGCGAGGAGTGCATTGAGCACCTGACCCACACTGCCTCACCTGGGCATATCTTAATAAAACCACACTGTATATTCCACCCACCGCTGAAGAGCTGGGCCAGGAATAACAGAGCGTGCGAACCGGTTGGAAAGCCACAGTGGTCACGTGATATCCCAGCTTATTTGAAACAGTTTTGCTTTCCACATACTCGTGCATTATAAAAGAAAAGAAGGTGTCAGGTATAAACGTAATATTGAGGTACAGAATATTGTCGACGAACTTATTTAATTAGTTGCCAACACGTTATAAAAACCCTTTGCACTATCTGAACCCCCTACCCAGCTGCCTAAGGGACCACACCCTGTACACTTAACTATAGTCAAATACAGTGATGCCCTATTAGGCCTTGATCCTCTGTGGATAAAACACCGTCCCAGTCAATTACCTTCCTTCAACCCCACTTTGCAGCAGCCAACGCTGGCCACTGTACAGCCGCCGCCCGCCGCAGTCAGACAACCCACAAGGGGAGGAGCAACAGAGGCTGACATTACTAAGGTAACATCTTCTTGGCGACCTATAATACTCACCACTCCAGATTTAGTTCCCGTGAGGAAACTTACAAAGACCATATTATACAACGGTAAGGCCGCTACATGTAACTAAATTCTTTTTTCATATTCTGACATTTTAAATGTCCTTCGCGATACTGGCATCGCAATTGTCGAAGTCCTCCTCAGTGGTGAAGACACAAACCACTCACAAACTCACAACGAGCCTTAAATTCATATTGACGCAGAAAGACCTGGGGTTTGATTCCCAAAGCGGACACCAACAAGCCCCTTAATAACAAGAAACCCCTGTCCCAACGTGGCAAAAACCCCGCCTAGCTGGTGCACATGCTATTACACGTGAATTAATTCTTGGGCTTGTGTCTTGACTCCGACCTACGTCTATTATCTATTCAACTTATGTGTTAAGTGTTTTGTGTTTTGCTTAAATTAATGTTTACTCAACTCAACCGAGAAGAGTGTGCATGCGAAAACACATAATTACCAACTGAAAGAAATCAGGTCCCTTGAGATTTGTAATAAAGAGGTTTCGTCATAATGTACCATGCCTTGTTATAGTCTGTCTCATTTAAAGTTTCCAGAATTTGACAGCTACTGCTGCCAATGTATTTAAAGTGTAATACAGTAGCATCATATTTGAAATAACGAATGTAAGCTGACCGCCATGTGAAGCAAAGGTGATATCCCTGAATAACATGTATTCTTTCTTACATCGGCGAAAAAGAAAATAGTGCACAGTACAAATAAAAAAATTAGTAAGCATTTCGGAATAAACGTAAATAAGATTATGTTGTAGTATTCTGTATAAGGTTATTAAACGTGTTTATAGTTTCAAATTAGTTAAATTGCATAACAGAAATAATGAAAAAAGAGGGCAGTTTATATTCACCAACCAACGACAGGACCCTATGTTGATATTGTGAGATGCAATTTTGTATGTGGGCGTAACAGTTTAGAAGTTCTAAATCGAATTAATGAATGTTATGTGAAGAGTTATTTAAAATGCAGCAACTTAAAAATCCTTCATGCAATCGCCAATGACACAAGACATTTTACGTGTTGCCAAAGGAGTTGAAGACATGTTACTAATGGGAGAACTCGAAAGTCGTCCAGTGGTATTAAAAAATATAGAAACAACCAGCCTACAGATCCTTTTTTCACTATTTGAAGGGGTGGCAACCCCCATTTTTCGATGTAAGGTATGCGGTAGGTCAACATGGGTACTTGCATGTTACAATGACAATTGTTTGGCATGCTTACAGAAATTCATCCCTTAATATTACAAGGTTTCAATGTAATTAAATAAAATTCATAATTGCAACCCTATCTTCACAAGAGTTTCCTGGCATTAGTTGTCAAACATTTTGTATCTGAAATTTTGCAAGGAACGTCCTATCGCTGTTTGTCGCAGAGCTGATGACTCACCGTGTGTTTGTGTGTGTGTCTACACACACACACGCACACGCACACACACACATATACATACATACATACATATATATATAGACGCCGACGGGTGAGACACGGAGACAAATGAATACACTGTTTACTTACTGGAGATGGTCGCCAGCGATGCTCCCTATGCACCGTGCTTTTGAGACTCGGGGTGTGATGTCCGGGGTTTCCGTGGGTTGGTGTATTCATCTCACTCGTGCATTTTACCTAACACTGTTGTACTTTGTACTCAACATTGGCTGTACCCTTCACACACTATAATTAAACACTTCAACTGGGCTGGTTACTGACGCTACATAGAACACTAACAATTTCTACACTGCAGATGTTTTATTATGCTGACTTATACATATTATGCCAAGTTTGTGAACTTAAAACTTACTGCATTGTTCGCAAGTCCATTTCGGTGACCCTCTGTACACTTGACAAAATAACTACAGTGCTGGGCGACACTCCGTGGTGCCAGAAAACACAGTCCCCATAAGGTAAGAGACCTACAGCCGCTGGAAAGGACCGCAGGATTACCCAGGGACAGGGCACGGAGATGAGACGAACACTACGGTATAATGCAACTACCAACGCTTACCCGTCGGGATACATCCCCTATCCACGCGAAGTGTGCTAACGATCAAAGACAATGGAGGGCTGGTTTACACATACACATGGTCTGCGGCTAGGCCTTTTGTGCAGGGAGCACAAACTCGTCGCAATGAAAATTATGTGATAAGACATGATATGGGTTACAGGGCACGGCATGAAATACTAAATAACAGCACATTCAGTGCAAAAGAACTTGAGGATGGTACGGATGTGTCCGAATATGCGCAGCGGTGGCAACGTGGTCACACATGAAATATATGTTGAATTCTCTAGAAAAGTAAATATTGGGCAACAACTTATATTGCAGTGATCCTAAAATTCCACTGCTGTAATTAATACATCGGAGCTTTGAATACAGTGTAGATGACAGGATAACTCAAATCTCCGGCATGACCACGTGGTCGGAGAACAAATACAGTAAAACTGCAGAAATTACACAGAACCCTAATAAACATACATGAAACTCTGATACAGATGAAAGCGCACAAGGATTCAAGACAATAAACCCTTAAAATGCGGTGATGGCGTTGATGTAGAAATCGCCATAGTCGGCCACGTGGTGAAAAGCAAATTTGACGTAGCACATAATGAAATAATATCCCCAAAATACATACATAGAAATGTTGCCCTCAATCAAATAGATTAAAATAACACAAGTAGAGTACGCTAAATCCCACCTCGTGGGCAGATGGAAAGAGGTATCAGGTTCTCGTGGCCTCACTGTTACAACACATCATCTCCGTCGTTTAAATGTTAAAAAGCCAACAAGAGCTGCAAATGAATTGTTTAAGCGGATGGCATTTTGCCGGGGACAATTGTGGTAACATACACAAGCAAAAGTTAACCGGTATACTAAAATCAGCTATCGAAATCTAAGTCAGCGCGAAAAGTTTGAGACATGTATGGGCAGCGTCTTACCTAGCCAGCTTCTCGGGAACGACTGCCTAGAGGTAGGGGCGCCGTGGACCTACCATGGCGGCCTACGGGGTGTACACAAACGGAGGTTGCGAGAATGCTTCATAAAAATACCAATAGTAAATTCAATACGGCACATAATAAAATAATGGCATATTTAAATACAGTATTCAAATTGCAGTTGACTGATAATATCTCAAAATGTTTTTGTACTGCTTCTTTGCCCGAGATATGATTATCATTCTTAGGTCTATGTCTATGTCGACGATAGTTCTTACGGTTATTATATTAGATTGATAACCTATTTGTTACACACAACATCACACAGTACACATAATGAACGTTAATATTTTGCTGTGACTGTGTTTAACCCTGTTGTAAGTGTAGTATTTAACCTCTTGTTATTAATATGTGTTGGGGTATTTTGTTAAAAAAGGACTGCCTTAGTTGGAACAAAAATTTTAATGAAGGGACAACCGGTCCATTGAAAAAACACAGTAAATACCAGCATGCAACTCATGTCACTTATTTTTTGTACACAGCAACGACAAACTTAAAATATAGTGGTGAACTAGCACACAAATAGGCCTACCGTAACTTTTCTTCTGCTCATATTTATGTGCATTGGTACTTACTGTTTTGTAGATTTAGTTAATTATTTATTTTAATTTATCTGGCTGGAGTTAGTATTTTGTTGGGTCAAGGTTACAACACTGTGATAAACAGACCTAACTTTCAAACAATTAATTTTGTATTAAAATCATTTCACGGTTAAAACACATAAATTTCATATGTCCGATATTTGCAATCACACACACATACACACACGTCTAACATAACGTAATGGCAACAAAGAGGTAACGCTATCAACATACAGTATATTTATGTTTGCCCTGGAAAAAGTGATTTATCACAACATGCCATGTCATGTGAGCGTCACGTCAGCGTCATGTGAGCGTCACGAGCCGCCACTTCTGCCAACTTTGGGTTTGTAACCTCCCCACTATCACATATTCAAACAAAATCTCCTTTCAGTTGTAAATTAAACATTCAAAAATCATTATTTTTTTCTTTAATAAGTATAAAATATGATAAAATTGAAAACACCTGTACTTTTCCTGCTACTACAGGTGCTAGAAAACTTCCCGAGAGAGAAATAGAGAGAGCTTGACAAGCTCTGCTCCACCTATTGAATTTCTTCCTCAGACAAAAAAAAGCTTACGGCCTTTAATTTGTACTGACATTTTTAACTGTAACAATGAAATATGTTCCCTTCAGTGCTACCTAAAAATTCAAATATATCAATAGGCAAGATTTAATTGTACCATACCAAAAAAACTAGGTTAAAACAAGTTGTGAACTATTTCTTACTAGCCTTTGCCAACACATCGCTGTTCTCATTGTTTTTAATTCATATTTCATACGAAATAAATATTACAAGTTATAGAAGACACTACGTTAAAATTTAATTTATTCAAGAATACAGTACTTGACAGTTAATCACAGTGTTATATAGGTACTTGTGGTATAGAAGTCATTGAAAAAACAGGTTGACATGTTACGCCTAGGCTGATTTCCCAAAGGTTCGTTTGAAAACATCGGAAGAAACAGTGAATGGACTATATGTTGCAAGCCAAGACTCTCCAGCAGCGGCAACTGCTCCAAGTTGAGACTGAGGTCGGCTGGACGAGTGACATGTGAAGGAGTAAAACTGAGGAAAGTGTGAAATCAGGTGTTGGGGGTAGTGGGGTTATTATAATTAGGGTTCATTTTTTTCAGGATGGTTCACACATCCACACAAAAAAAAGATGCTGCCACCTGGTGATCATCGTAGTTACAATGACCAAGAGACACTGAGAGAAGAGTAAACAGTACTTACACTGACAACTCACATTTCCAGTGCTGCACCTCTTGGTTTTTATATATAAATATCCTCCCTCCCCCTACTAGCATACATGTTTCTATTATATGTCGCTGTGCATCATGCAGCACAGCGTTGTTGCATTAGTGGGTCACCATCGTCAGAGAACATCTTCAACATAACTCCAACTCACCTCTCAGTCTACAACCAACTGATTTACTACGCCGGGCGTGACTGATGCTGCGGAGAACTCTGCTGACACGACAAATCTTGTTACTGGCTTGCCTGCCATGCACATACACTCGGTGCTTCATAAGCTGCATACAGTCTACACAATGTACACTACGTTACTCGACATAGCCGAATCCCTGTAGGAGACGGAGGCTGTGAGGAACATACCCACTGATGATGAGTGTGTTGTCGAAGAGATAGAGCTTCATGTGCTGCAGCCCCACCAGCTCGTTGTACCTGGGCGGGATGAGACGCCTCCACGGGTTGCGCAGCAGCGGCGTGTGGTACAGGTACACCTGTCAACAGTCCAGCACGCACTCACAACGCTAGTTTAGCCACGCTCCTTCCACACTGCACATTTCACACACTTGGCAACTACCTCGACTCATCCCACCAGCACAGCTGTGACATGAACCCTCCTGTCCCATCACCAGCGCAGACAGTGGTTGGAAGCTGTACAAGAGATGACTGCTAATATTACAAATAAAAACATACAGCATTATCCTTTCATGTCAATGCCTTAACACTGTCACTTCCTACCAATGATTCACTATAATGTATGAAAATAATTAGGTGCTGAATGCCCACAGTTCACAAACTTGTAACATTTGGTTCTCTGCACACAGGGTAGTTGTTTTTAGTCTTCAGCAGTATTACCTGCTGTGTAAAATAGCAATACTTTATCTTAAACATCTTGTACAGTATACTCACTTAGCAAAACAGCAGTAGAAGCAGACAGCACAGAGTTTTCCAAGTTACTAAAACAGCTTTTCTCCACACCAAGTTTATGATGGAGACAAAATCAGTCAACCTTGAGAGGGCTTGCAACCCAAAGTTTGGATTGAGCCAATCAGAATTTGCCATTTCTGTGTCAACCAGCAGTGCACAGATACACAAATACAGTGGAGACTCGATGTGCAGAAAACGCATGAACCAATAAACTGTATACACAGTTAATTACCTCTGGACCCGGCAAAATTCCTGTATAAATAATGATACAAATACTCGCTTGTACTACCGCAGTGCAAAAAAAGCTGCATCCTCTCTCTCGACCGTGTGCGTTTGCTCCCAACCCCTTACACGCCGGCAATCATAGGAATTTTATCAATATTATCCATTGCCCAAATAGTTGCATATGCACCTATCTTCGCTAGTATTTCAAAGAAAATGGTTTTGCCTGGTAACGTTAGCCAACTACAAATTTTTTTTTTTATCTGGCATAAAGTTAACATATTTTTTTAATGAAATATTAATTTAACTCAAACAGGCAGTCTCTTCTGAATAACCTCTCCGTGTGGTGGGCACAGGACATTCTAAATTCTATATAATATTACTTTCTTTTTCAGAGCATTTTAAAGTTTGAGGATGGCTTGTATTCGGTGTTGGATTACAATCAATTATATAAGGTATTTTGTGATGTTATATTCTTTGTAGGGATGTAAAGATATCAACTTTTCTCAATTCCGATTCTTGATTCAAACTGCAAAACCTTTCACTCGATTCCACCTCAATTCCGATACCATAAATTAGGATATAGTGATTATAAACATGTGCCTACAGTCATTGTATCCGTTTGAAGTTTTTTTTTATAGTTCAAATTAGACAGACACGACAGACTTTCTGGTCTGCTAAATGAAATTAATTTCCTATATTTAGGTAACATTCAGACTTATCTAATTAGGCCTAACAAGTTGTTATCAGTATTTTTGATAAATCTATGATTTATATGAAATGAATATAGAAAAAGTATTCTGCAAAAAAGTTAAATAAAAGTTCTCAACTTGTCAATGCACTATTTTAGATCAACTTATGAAGTTAACTAATATGTCCACAAATATTGATGTTATTCAGTAATGAAACTGAAATACAAGTAACCTTTCATTTAGCATTGCTAAATGAAATTATTATACTGGACACTTATACATTCCAGGGACACTGGATGACTCACTGCTACACGCATCTTTGCCCAAAAGATCTTCTGAAACATCATTATTGGCAATTTTCTTGTGTTTGTGTTTACTTCAGTGTTCTCTTATGTTACTAGTTGTGCGACTAACCCCACCTCGTGAAATTTTTGCCAAGCAAAACCTGCAAAATGTGTAATTTGTGTAATTTACATCAACTGAAAAATAATTCCACACATTGCTTGATATTTTCTTCACATCTAAGTAAATAAAATCGTAAGTACATTGAAAATTTTAAAACTACCTACCTTTAGAAAAAAAGAGAGAAACTTTTGGTAAAGTAAGCACGAAAAAAAAAATTGCTTTCAATCTCGACAACCTCAAAAATAAAAAAATGTCACAACAGGAAATATGTATGGTACACAAATTGTGCCAGTTCTTTATCTAATATACCATTAAATATTAAGTAAACAAAAGCAATAATACCAGGATCCTTTTGCTCCCACTACTAACAACTATGGCGCAACAGACTAAAAACAGTGCATATTCTATGTCAGCGACCCATAACTCTAAGAGCTTGCTGCTAGCCAGAGTTCTTATCTACAAACCTCTGGTTGCAGACAGATGCCAACTTCCGCACACTGACTATTAACTAACGCTCATTGCAACACCTACGTGCAACAAAGTGCTATCTCCAACACTATCCGCGTGTGCAGTGGTGGTCTTTCATCCATGACTGCCTATTTGTTTTAGTGCTTTGTCTACACTGACATTTACAGGTTTAGATATTGTGCTGTAGATTTCCACGCGCGTTTGTAGCATTTTTGCAACAGTATATCATTAGTACTGAATCATGTAAGAAAGTGCACAAAAAAATTGTAGTTTTCCCATTAAAGCCGCGCCACACAGCACATACGCTGACTTAGTTCTTTCATAGTAGAACCATCATTGAATGAAATTTTTAGTGATGGGAATAAATAATTTTTACGGCAGTTAATAAAAAAAATATTCGAAAATTGACAGTAGAGGAAATTTTCAGCTTTAATAAATAGGAATTTTGCTGGGGCCGGGAAAAATATACGTTAATTCCGGTCAACGCATGCGAGTTCGGTACAAGTTCAGCCTACTTGGAAAACCAAAGACCTGTTGCTGTGCAACATAACCTCAAAATTCATGTGAAGGTGGATGAGGATTTATAACAATTAACCATTCTATTCTCGATTCTTCGATACCTGTAATAATTGAGGGTATCGAGGAATCGACTTTGACATCCCTAATTCTTTGTTTAATAGATTTGAGGTGAAATGTTTGATGCATGTCTTTTCATCATTAATAAATCGACTTTTACTCATCAGTGCGCCTCACTCAGCTGCACATGTCAATGGAGTTTGATTGGATCCTGCACTCTACAAGATGCCGAGCTTGTACTGTCTATCCACGGTAAAGGATGGATGCTCCACACCAGATTTGTTCTGTGCACCGGCTGAGCCATTGAGACTAAGTATCGAGATCATCCAAACACTAAAGCGAACCACCAGATGGCACCACTAGTACAATCACCGCATGCAGCCCTGGATCCAGTAACAGCCAACGACTTCACATGCTCAGAGGATAAAGCCATAACACACACATCGACAGAGGCGAACCAGGAAGAGTATAAATACTGCAGCCCAATACTGAAGATCATCTCCTACCTACCTTATCTTCACTGCACTCTGGCAGGTGTGTTTATGCAGGAACACACAGTCAAGAAAATTAGTAGTATGCAGAGAATAGTTTGAATTCACGTGTTATATTAGATGAGTAACAATATCACAGTGGCACTGTGAAACCTTCTAAGTTAATTCAAACTTGACACAGAAGTTCAGACTTTGTGTAAACAGCTAGGTGAAGGCAACCTAGATAACAGCTGAAAGGAGTTTAAAGGCGATAATTCTGTTAAAGTGATCAACACCTCTAGACTAAATATCACTGGTTTGTTCTGAAGGAACAGAAACTGGGTGAACAGCTACCAGTGGGATAATGTCGACAATGCTAGCACCATCTGGGGTCTGTACCAAGGGGGTAAGGAGGGAGCGAAGTATTCAGAAGCTGCAGGAAGGTCCAGTCTCCCAGAAGCTGTTGGGGTCTGCAGTGCGTGTAGAAGTGGCTTCTGGTTGGTGTTGTCTTCAGCTGGTAAAGACTCTGTCTAAGAAGAGTGGTGGAATCTACAGATGGACCAGCCAAGCGCGAACCTGATGGCTACCTCCGGCTCTGTACGAGAGCGGTGAAGGAGCAGGGACTGGAGATTGCTGGTCGTGCCAACCCTTTTATACCAATCTCATATAGGATTTTCGAAGACCAGGGGTGTGAGAGGTGATAGCCTCGGTCATAGGAGTCCGAAATTCATAGGTACTGACCTCCCTCAGCTTGCCGTGGAACTACGGTGGCCTTGGTTGGAGGGAGCCTTGGCTCATCAGGCAGTACAATCTTGCGTTGGGAGGTGTTGATGTGATGTGTCTTGGAGAATCTTCGCAAACAGTACAAACTGGCACTGGTGTGTCTGTGATCACACACAACATTGTGCAGGTTTATCATGTAGGCATGTGGCAGCCTCTTCAGTACTGCTTGAAGTAACTTGCCCAAGGGGATGAACATTGCGTCCAAGATGGGCCAAAGTCGAAAATAGAGTGCGCATCAAAGATGCGTAAATACGTCATGTGTCATGTTTTGCTTGTGTCCTAGTTTGATTTCGTTCAGAATTTACTTCTACGTTAATAAATTTTCTTTAATTAACATACATTTGGAGGATTTAAGTTGAATTAAACAAATTATTCTTTCAAGGGTTTATTTTTGTTGAATGTTCCTTTTGTTTGAACCAGCTAATTTGACACCAGGAACAAAAAGTATGACGTACTATTCCTTCATTTACCTTTTGAGAAATTGCAATTTGTTGGTACATCATGGTATTCTTTTATTTATTGGATCTAATGCTTTGTTACTTGAATGTACCATGTTATGAGGAATTATAATCCTCTTAGTTCATGCGTATATCGAGCCATTCCACAAAGGAAGGAAAGAGATATCCTCTAAGAGACACGTATTAACGTGTCTCTTACTCATATGCTCATTTTCACAATAAAACATTTATCCCACACAACACAATAATAAACAAACAAAAATCACATTTTTTAGAAATTTCTGTGCACAACATGTAGGTCAACTGTTACACATATTACACTGAGGAGGTTGTTCTATTTCTTTCAGTGAGTACAGCCTACACTGCAAACTAGTCTCAAGTAAGTGAATAGCACAAACATCCATGACTTGTCTGAATGGCAACATGGAAACTCATATGAGGGTTGATTATTCATGTCAACATAACCCTAGAGAAGGAGGAACAACCACTTGAAAAAAAGAGACACAAGAAGTACTAATAAATGCCAGCTTCACCACAATGGCAGAGGACAGTAGTGATGTGAGAGTGGATGGCGCACCTGGCAGGCATGTTTGAAGCGGGCGAGGAGCGGCAGCAGCATGTGTCGGGAGTTTGGGCGGCCACGGCAGCCACGTGTGTGGTCCAGGAGCACCCTCACGTGCAATCGGCCGCCGGTCTGCTCCAGCCGCTCCTGCAGAGCTGACACCTGCAACCAGCATAGCATCAAGTCTCCTCGCACACTCCATCATCCAGTGTAATGATACATTATTTTGATTTACTATCACCACCGTGCAAAATGTATGCTGTTAAATAAAAGAGTTCAAAGAAATTATAGTCCATTCAATGTTGCTTCCAGAGTTTTGTCTGCTTATTGGAGAGAGGATTGTTAACTTGTCATTACCTATAGCCCTAATTACCCAGTATTCTAGCACATACACAAGGCCCTCACAGCAGAGAATTGTGGAACTGGGCATACACTTACAAGTTGAGACCCAGTACTGTGGCTGTTCACCTGTCTTTGTTGGACCAAAGTATTTCAGACATGATGGTCAAGTACGGTAGCAAGAAGCCAGCACTAGGTCACATCCAGGTTAGTTCCGAGCTGCTACGTCACTGTGATTCATCGCTGAGTGTTGGAATTGGAGAGCTGGTACGGGTAACCATGATCTTGGCCCAGATGGGCGAAGGCTAGACACCGAGTCAACTTGTCCAGCTCTGTAACTCCCCCCTGCTATTCTCCATCAGAAAAGGACAGCAAGGTGGCCACCTGATCCTGACCTTCAGTGAGAGAGGAACACTTCTACTCTTCTGCACTGCCACAGAGAGATCCTTGTAGCACTTCCAAACCAAAACCTACATATATCTTTCTCCAAGCGAGGAGACTGTAAGGGTAAAGTAGCTGCAGCACTACAAACACAAGAGTCCACCACAGCCACTCTTAGACATAAACCTGACCCAAGGCAGTCCAGAAACAAAGTGCAGCCATGTGGGTGATGTCCGCACTGGAAGAAAACAGACTCAGTACTGCCATAATCAGGCAACCATCTATACACACACACACACACACAAAGTAAAATAAAATTACAGTCAATAGTTTTATTGTATATAGAAATATCCATTCAGTACTAATTTGTATTATATAACTACTTTAACAAAATCAATCTTATATAAATATTGAGAAAAATTAAACACATCGTAGTACAAAATATACTAATTATTACGCCCTTAAAATGTAACTCTAATTTCCTCCACACCCACCCTACCCAAAAGATGCTATAATTTTTTTTTTTTGTCTTGTTTGTTATTCCTTCCAAGAGTTTTTCAGCTTCTTCACCTGAATCAAGTGATGCAAAAATATCAGTGATATGAAACCTACAGACCCGCAACATTATCAACTAACGCACATCTTCACATAAACACTCACAATTAAAAACATTCTCGAAACTTGCCCACTCATCTGCTATTGGGTACCTTATTAACCATCCTCACAAATCACCACCACTAAAATTACTTTGTGTAAATTTAATAATATTTCAAACATAAACAACTGTTTCCTATATATGTTTGTAGGCCATTGCATTACGTATTTTGTCAAAATTTTACCTGAACAAAAACCTACATCTTGTGGCCATGAACTCAACAAGTGCTAATTTCTTAAGCAGAAAATGGAAATATGTTATATGGAATATAGAGAAATGTAATAATGAGGTCGTAATGTCAACAAAAATAATCAGATAAGACGGCAATCCAAGTTCATTCACTTCAACCAATAATGTACGTACCAACTTCTTCTCCAAACTGCCTGTTCCCAAGTACAGGGATGCCAACGTGATCCTCTGGTCAGCTGACATACACTTCTCCAGTAGGGTTTCGTAAAACACACTTGGCTCTTTGATGATCTTTATCTGGAAAATAAAATTGTACCAGGTGTGACAGAGTGTCTCCCGTTTGCTGCAACACCTGTAGGCAGGTAGAGCTGAATGTCTTATATACAGCGAGATGACTACGAGAGGGAGTAAGCAGCTCAGGGAATCAAGAGTGGAAAAGCAGCCTGCAGTAAGGAAGCATATCAGCATCCGCCTGGAGAGATCTCGGAAAACCGAAAATTAAACCAGAGGTCTTATCAAATGCTAGTCTGTGGCTTACCACTGCATCAGCTTACTTGGTAAATCTTCATAGGCATAGCACCTTAACACATTATTCTGAACACAACACACTACAGTAGAACCTTGTTAAGAAGTTTTTTAAGGGGTCAGAACAATAAAAAGTGAGATGCAGTAACATTTTATAAATAGGAAACAGTATTACACCTGAGGAGACACATCAAGCGAAACTAAATACTAATGTAATAATTTTTGTATCTAAATAGCTAGTTAAGTTCAACATCTTCATCTGAATCACTTGCTGCAAAATATGAGTGATCTGAATTCCATGGACCAATCTCATTCTGGTAGCGCACCACCAGTCAACTCCACCCACGACGCTGCACCTACATCCCCCTTACCAGAGTCACTGTTCCCGCATCACATCCGATTTCGTCCTATATAGCTTGCCAACACAAATACGTTAGCATTTTCAGCCTGTCTAACCCAGCACCAATTGTGATACCACCTACCCCATCCCAAGTTAGCAACACTGCACCACCAAAAACATGTACAATCCAAACAGCAGCCGGGAAGGTAATAAAACTCGCCATACCTCCCAAAACTACACCGAAATTCTGGATAGCTTCCCTCTGCATAACTTCGTTCCTTCTCGTGAGCCTACGAGGCCGGCCCCATTCAGATTTCCCGGAAGTGAACGAGACCCCAAGTAGGAACTATCAAAGGAAAGTCAGATTCATTCCCAATCCATTATCATCTCCAACCCCACTCGCGGTATTTCATTCTTTTGGACATCTAGCATCCCATATTTTCGCAACCTTCACAGTGAGCAAGGTTGCGCTCCCTGGGAGGGAATCATTTTTAACTAAGCTCACCCTGGGGTTTGATTTCCCTCCCTTCAAATGCAACCCTTCTAGTAAGAGACATACCCATAAGGACCCCAACATAGGACCAACCCCGACCCGTCAGGCAAAGGAACACTCGTTAGAAACCTAAACGCTGCCAAAAGGCCCTCTAATAACCACCTGGAGGGAAATGAGCACCCCAACAATAGATCTGTTGGCCCCCCTGTAACAAGGTGTGAGACTCAGTCCCGTTAGGGAGTATCAAGGTATAGGCTGGGTACCTCCTACCACCACGACAGGGTGCGTCAAGATAAAATTCCTAAAATTTGTAAAAATTAAAAACTCGTATAACAAGTCTGAAATAAAAAACTATGTAATCTGAAGCATCTATACTCAACACTTTGCATAATCACATTTATCATTTGTTGGTATCCTGTTCCATTAAATGACCTTGAGCTAGAAGATTTTTAATGCTCAATTTTTTTTAAGGAAACAGTTGACAACATAATGAATTAGGGGTAACTGAATTGAGTTTATAGTTCCCAAAAAAAAAAAAAAATTTTTATGTGTTGTTATCAAACTGCAAGAAGACTATTATGAGACTTACACAGCTAGATGAGTCAAGAAAGAAATGATCAAATAACTGAGAGGAGTGGAGGAGACTGAGTTAGATGACCTTGAATACTGGAAACTTCAAGAGAGAGGTGGTAGTCAGTGGCGATGACACGAGCTTCAGTCCAGACAAGTAACTCAACTGCACATAGGAACCTCTTTCTTACAAACCTCATGGGACCTGAATTTTAGTTGTCTGTAATAATAAGATTTATAATGACACGTGTGTGTGACGATTATGAAATTTTTCAAAAAATTAAAAATCTGTGATTTTGCATATTATCAAAGAGGACATTTTTATCACCAGCATGACTTCTCATTCTAAGTGGACTTGACATTATACTGTAACACAAATTAATAAATGTTTTTACTATGCATGAAAATTACCATTAAATTCCTCATTTCACTCTAATGGGAAAGAAGACAACTTTGTATTAAAGAGAGTTTTATTAACGCGGTTTCTTTGTAATTGCATTGTCACGTAGGTACAATACGGAATAAAAAGTGGATAATTGCCGTTTTTGATCGGTATAGTAATGTAATTACTAGTAACTCGTCTAGTACCATGATGTAAACTGCACTTTGTAATGTTAGATGTAACTAAATAAACAAAGAACTCAAACATGAGAAAATCTTCGACATTAAATGCCTTAGACTGGATCATGTCTGAGTAGCTTCTTTTCGCATAAACTATGTCCAAATTGTATTTGCTGATACTGGTTTCCTTTTATTTTATAAACATTTGAGTACAAATGGACACCAACAAAACATATCTGATGTTATAATGGTGTGAGCAGACCTCAGTTCAGAAGTCTGCCTGAACGCACCATTTCACAATGGAGTTCCCTTCGCTGCACATACAATTACACGCTGTTCCAAGGATGTAGGACAACATAACACCTCCTACGGAGTTTGTTCTCGCTACGATGGCAGCCTGACAAGACTGGAGAATGAATGTTTTGATCACTGTTATTCACATATTGAAATCAGCCCTCTGCTTCGAGACACGGTGGACTTGCTTTTTAAAAAACTCAGTAGTGAAGCATGGCTATAAAGAAACTCAAGGGCTGCCCAATTAATAAAATTCTGTATGATGTCTAATTAAATTGTATTAATGTTAATTTCTGTATTTAAATTTAAATACATTTGAGTAGCTGTTACCAACAAATCGCTCCTTGACATGTTTAAATTGCTATAATAATACAAATTTTTATTTCGATTTGATAGATTAAGTTTTGTGACAAATTATATAACAGTCTACCAACTGGAAATATAGAGTAGTGCAACAACAATTAAAGTTCTGGTACAAAGTCAGACTGGATCACACAGCAAATATGAAACATAATCTAGCTATTGTACAGTGTAGGAAGTTAGATAACAAACACAAAATAAGAAATAAAAATACACAAGTAGATTGTTATAAACCTAAGCACGTTAGAATAGTACATGCAGTTGGGTGAGACACAAGACAAACGGCGAGACAATAAACTTACTGTAGGTGGGCGCCAGTGGTGTTTCCCAGCCACCGTAAGGTGAGACTCAAGGTTCTCAGGGATGCTGTGGGTTCTGTGTGTCCGTCTCACCCGAGCGTACTTACAAAACACTTTGCATTACTAAACTTTTATAAAACAATGGCAAGAGGTTCCTATCACTACAAAGAAACAGTTGATGCACTGTACTACTTGCTTTTATTATACCACTCACTCGTACAAAACAAACGTGCCAGGAGTTTACTTTATGAATTACACTCAGACGTATCTAGCTAACTCTGTTTAGGTGCTCCCCAGTCCACAATTAATCTGGCGCACTCATAGATGGATGACTTCTCTGTGGAGTTAGAAAACACAATCTTCACAAGGGAAGGGGGTCACCACCGCTACGGTGGACTGACGATTTCCCCTGAAGATAGGAAGCAGAGAATTACAAGATGAACAAAATGAACAAGCTGAACAAACACGTGTGATTATTTGGCATCACTAACGCGGACTCGTCGGGGCTCATCCTGTCATATGTGGTTAGTGAGGTGACGGCCTATACACATAGCCGGCTAGGACGGGAATAATATCACCGTACAAATTACACAGAATGATACAAATACACTTGAAAGATGATGGGACACGACATGAGTGGTCACAATAAACATGCAAGCACGTGAAAACAAGATTAGATGGCGCGGATGGCGCTGGATAAGAGTTTGAGCGGAGCACGTGGTGCAGGTGAAATTTAAGTATTTCTCCGCAAAAACTGCAAATTCCAGTCAAACAAAATGTTATTTCCATAGAGAAAATTATTCTTTTGCATATTGAATTAGTTTTGGACTTGTAACATGCCGGACGGCAAGAAAATCAGACATTGAAATGACTGCGTGGAAAACGTACAAAGCATCAATTACATAAATATTACACAGAACCCTGAATAAAAGTTACATAGAACCCTGAAATAAATCATGGCGCAAATGATATTACATAAATAAACTATCAAAGCGCATGGATGGCACACACATTGACTTGGTGGCTATGAACCACGTGGTCACAAGTGATGAGGCCGTAAAACAATTAAACATGAAAAATAGCCTCAAATACATAAAAGAATTAAAACCCTTAAAATTGTACGTAGCAATAATACAGAAATTACAAACGTGTTAAACATAGCTGGATGGCGCGGGCCGCGTGGCCTCTCTGACATCTTTCCTTCCTTCTCCTCGTTTACATTTCAAAAAGGCGCAAGGGCACAAATTATTAAGTTAAGCAGAAGCATAATGCAGGGAAAATATGTGGCAAAACATACGGAAGCAAAGGTTAACCGGTATTCTAAGAATGAACTATGGTAATCTACATCAGTGCAAAAAGTTTGAAGTGCGTACGTGACAGCGTCTTACCTGGCCAGACCTCCTACGACTGCGCCGAGGCTAGCGTCTCACGGACCTACAATGGCTGCCTACGGGCTTCACATAAGCGGAAACAGTATGCACGCAGAGTAAAATTTTTATACTTGAAAATAAATGGCACAAAAGTAATTTAAATATTGTTTTACATTTAAAATTTTTCTTATTAATTTTCTGTATTATTTGAATGTCTCTTTATGATGGCATTCACGCCGGAATAGTAATGTTGTTAATCTTGGCGCAGCGCGCATTTTGAACTCATAACCAAACGTTGTGCAATCATATTAAACATACATTTTCAAACACTTAAAACATTTTGACCCTGGAAGAAAAATAAAAGACACATTTTACACTGCAAATTAATATTTCGTTATGAGAAAGTTCAAACTGGAGCCTCTTTGCGCACGTGCATGCACACGTGAGTGGTGAGCGCCATCATGGGTTTAACGCTGCTGGCTGTACGCCAACATCATAAGTATGAGACTAGAACATTGATGCAGTCGGGTGAGACACGAGACGAATGATTACACAAATACTTGCTGATAATACAGGCGCCAGCAGTGCTTCCCAATCACCGCACTAATAACACTCAGGGTTCTCAGGGATGCTGTGGGTTCTCTGCGTCCATCTCACCCGTGCGTACTTACAAACACGTAGGCAATACTATACTTTTACTAAACATCACTTGAAATAAACACTTAATAAAATTATGTGGCTAGGACATTGTCACTACTGAATAAAAGAGATAAGTTCACTGTACACTTTTTTTATTGTTACTATGCGTACACATCAACAAGCCTATGAAATTATGATAATCTCTGTCATGCCTAGCCAATTCCACTTGGGTGCTCCCCAGCCCGCAATTAATCTAACTCATGCCTAGATGGATGATCGCACCGCGATGTATGAAAACACAATCTTCACAAGGGAAGAGGGCCGACAGCTGCTAGGGTGGACTGAGGGTTTTTCCCTGAAGACGGGGCACGGTGAATTACAAATGAAACCCTCGATGATACATATTAACACGTGTGATCACTCGGCATCACTAAAGCAAACTCGTCGGGGCTCGCCCTCCAGCACGTGAGTAGTGTGGTGATGGCTAAATTACATAAACCCTCAAAAGATACGTGAAACAAGATGGGAATGAGTATTCACGATAAACACACACGTGTGAAAACAAGTTTAGGTGGCGCGGATGCCGCTGGATGAAGTTCGTAGTGGACTGTGTGGTGCAGGTGGAATTGCAATATTTCTTTGTGAAAACTGCAAATTAAATTCCAACAAAATATTATTCTACTAGGGAAGATTATTCTCTTTATGATTTAAGTGATTGCAGGCGTGTACCACGCCTGACGGCTGTGAAATCAAACATTAACATGACCGAGTGATCAAGTACAAAAGCATAAATTTACGTGAAAGTTACACGGAAACCTTAAGAAATTTAACATAAAACCCTGAATAAAATATGCACCTATGATGTTACATAAATATGCTCTCAAAATGCAATGATGGCGTATACAAATACTTGGCGTCGGTCAGCCACGTGGTTATACGTGATGTTGCCGTAAAATATTCAAACATGGAAATTACCCTCAAATACATACATGAAAACAAACCCCCTAAAATTGTGCGTAGCAATAATGCAGAAATTACAATGAAACACCACTAACATAGGCGGATGACGCCTGATTCAAGTTGCGCGGGTCGCATGACATCTCCAACATCGTTCTCCTCCTCCTCCTTGATTAAGTCAAAAATACTACATGGGCACAATAAATTAGTAAAGCAGAAGCATTATGCTGGGGAAAATGTCTGGCGAAACGTACGCAAGCAAAGGTTGACCAGTAAACTACTTTGACTATTGAAACCTACATCAGTGAACAAAAGTTGTAGTGTGTACGTGACAGTGTCTTACCTCGCCAGCTCTCCTCGACAGGCTGTCTAGAGACAAGCATCGCACGGACCTAGCATATCCGCGCCTACAGGGTTCACATGAGCGGAAGTGCTATGCACGGCGAGTAGAATATTTTATTGTAGAAATAAAATGGTACAAAGTAAATTAAATACTGTTTAACTTTTTAAATTTTCTTATGCATTTTACATATTATTTCAGCATCTCTTTAGGACGGCGTTCACGCCAGAATACTTTGAATTTCATAACCAAACAATTTTAAAATAGCAACAAACACTTTAAAACATTTTAAGACATATTAAACCCTGCATATACAAAAATTAAACACATTTTACACTGAAAAATAATATCTACGTGAAAGTTCAAAACTATTGGCCTCTTTGCGCACATGCGGGACATGTGACACGTGTGTGGTGAGCGCCATCATGGGCTCTAGCGCCGTTGGCTGTTAGATGGCGTCAACATTATTAGAGGATGTAATATATCCTAACTAATCGGGTGTATGCTTAGAGAAACAATCAGAAATGGTTTCCTGAAGATTTTGGAGAAAATTTTTTAAAGACTATGTCTTTAATTCGGCCAAAAATGTTGGCTGGGCCAACCACACTCAAGTGCAACCCACCTTGTCTGCACTCACTGGGAATGCAGGTACAGTCCCATCAAGCCACCACTTCTCCGATGCAGGGAACTGCGACTTGTGCACGACTGTACCTGCCACTGACTCCTCACCAACGCGTTCCATGCACTGCACTGTGTACACATTGAACAGTTTCCTCAAGATGCTCATTGCAGCACCCGTCTCAGGAGAGACCAAACCACCGCCCAGACCTACGCAAAACAAGACACGAGTGCACCAGGTCATGTCGGAAATTATTTATCCCCAAATTAATAAATATGTCAGCAGACCACTTCCAAAACATTACTTGCTTTAGCACTCCTACTATACTTGAATAATTCAACTTTCTCAAAAGGCTGTGCAGAACATTCAATTGAGCAAGGTATATCTACGTGTAGGACCACAACCAGCTGATTTCTCTTTTAAAATCATACAGTTGAACATTCCTAACAAATAAAGAGACAGTGGGGTAGTGGTAGCCTCCCACCAAGGCGAACCAGGTTAAATTCCTGGCGAGGTCGCCCCCGGATTTTATTACGTGGGAATCATGAATTGTGCTGGACAATGCCACTTGTCGGCAGGTGTTCTCAGGGATCTCTAGGTTTCCATCGCTCTTCCTCTAGTACAAATAAACAGACAAACAGCACGAATAAAATCTCACACTCGTAAATGTCAACTTCCTGTTATCAATATAGAAGTACGTCTCAAAAGTTTCTGTAACTCTCTCTCCCTCCCCTCACTCATTACATCCATCCCTCTCTTTCTCAAAGAATGAGGTAAACAGTCTACAGTAAACTGTAAGCCACCCATTACAAAATGTAATAGTTACTAACAACTGTTTATCAACCAGGGGTGCGACTGGGCGTCGCACACCTGCTTATTGAAAAGTGGAGAGGTGACAGCCCCACATGCCCCCCTCCCCACACATACACACATACTCGGCACCTACTCTCACTCTACAACATGTTTTCAAGTCGTAAGCCAAAAAGAAAACATTACAGTTTTTTTTTTGTTAAGTCTTTTCTAATTGACGGGTCCTGTGCATAATCTGTCAAGCCCACGCTACGCCACTGCGTTACTCTTCCAACCCAGTCCAACGGCACACACTCCATTTTCGCATGGCAATTAAATGTGTCCCTCTTACATGCTCTACACTGCACACTTTGTTATTCAACATCATTACAATACAAATCATGTGTTCCAAACATATTCTGGGAACCAATGTTCATACATTAGTCAACACAATTTATAAAACTAAGTTTAATTTTTGAAAATGTTGCAAGCATAGGTATTTAATAACATTGTGTGTTCAAATTCACACCCTTCATATTATAATGATTATGGGGATGTGGAGAATTGCAGGTACTGACAGGTTCAAGGGCAACTAGACACAGGTACTGATAGGCTCAATGGCAACTGGTCACAGGTACTAACAGGTTCAAAGGCAACTGGACACAAGTACTGATATGCTAAAGAGCAACTGGACACAGGTACTGACAGGCTCAAGGGCAACTGGACACAGGTACTGACAGGCTCAAAGTCAACTATTCACAGGTACTAACAGGCTCAAAGGCAACTGGACACAGGTACTGACAGGCTCAAAGGCAACTATTCACAGGTACTAACATGCTCAAAGGCAACTGGACACAAGTACTGATATGCTAAAGAGTAACTGGACACACAGGTACTGACAGGCTCAAGGGCAACTATTCACAGGTACTAACATGCTCAAAGGCAACTGGACACAGGTACTGACAGGCTCAAAGGCAACTATTCACAGGTACTAACATGCTCAAAGGCAACTGGACACAAGTACTGATATGCTAAAGAGTAACTGGACACACAGGTACTGACAGGCTCAAGGGCAACTGGACACACAGGTACTGACAGGCTCAAGGGCAACTGGACAAGGTACTGACAGGCTCAAGGGCAACTGGACACAGGTAACACATATTCATTAGATTCATTCTTGAAAAGCTGTGACATTGCCCCGCTGTCTTGCTCGCTCATGCACCTGCCGCACACGACTGTGTGTGAAGTGCATGGGTCCTGATGTGGTTCATGCTGAATGGGTCAGTGATCCGTCCCGTGACCCGAACAACTTGCCTCACCAGAGTAAACTAGTGTATATGTGTTTATTGTGATGAAGTGCTATGATCCCCCTTTGCAAATGTTATCTCTCGTTTGCTCTCCCTGTGTGTGGTGATATAAATTAAAGAGTGTCCAACCACGTGGCTTGGGTAGTGAAATGAACCTACAATTGGTGACAACACACTTAAATTACAGCATAATTTTTAAGTGTCCATGCTATTTTTCTTTTAATTTTAAGAGGGTGTGTTATTATTTTCAGTTCTATGTAATGTAAAATGTAATTGACCTTGGCAGTTCCTGCAGTCGCCATGCCAAGCGGCCAAATTTGAATTCTCACTTAACTTATTAAATTAATATCTAAATTTAATAACATATAATTTGAAGGATTATTCTGATGTTTAGTGTTTTGTGTAATTTTGTTAAAATTTCTTGCCCCATTTGCAAGCCCGTCCAGACTTTTTCTAGCAAACTCAATTTACCAGACACGCATAGTAACAAGAACACTGAACTCTTAATATTAATGGAAACGTGTCGGAATTAAATACTTAATTTCTCAGAGTGTTTGGCTGTGTTTGTTTCTATTCTATATGTATATTTAAGAATATATGTATACATTTGGGTTTCCGTCACAGAGTTGGCAGGAGATCTCTGTTGGCTAACGGCATCTACGTGTCATCCTCCTCAGTCAAGTTTGGCAGACCAAGGGGTGCGCACGTGTTCGCGTCGTGGGGAACATCATCGTCTATGTCTGACCAGTAGCTGCAATAGTAAGTGTATTTATCTGGAACATTTAATTCTTTTCTCCCCCGCGCTCACACTCTCATCTCCGCAGATTTTTATGCATTAATTTACTCGTGCTGAACAGTGCTTTTGTTCGTATAGGCCAACTGCGGGCCTAATACGCCAAACCCACACTATTCGAGGGATTTCGTATCAATGATCATATGTGTGATCTCACTCAGTCAATATACGTAATTGCATCAATTATTATATTTTATTTTAATCTTAATTCAACCTTTGATACAGATGGGTGAGACACGAGATGAACGATGACACAAATACTTACTGGTAGTATGGGGTGCCAGCGGTGCTTCCCAATCACTGCACTATTGAGACTCAGGGTTCTCAGGAATATTGTCGGTTATGTGTGTCCACTTCATCTGTGCGTACTTACAAACACATAGGCAACACTAAATTTTAACTAAACATCGCTTTGGAAATAAGCACTTAATAAAATACATGTGGCAAAGTTCACTGTAGACTTGCTTTTTTTTATTATTATTATTGCTTGTACAGATCAACGTGCCAATGAAATTATGATACTGTCCCTCATGACTAGCCAATTCCGCTTGGGTGCTCCCCAGTCCGCAATTAATGTAGCGCATGCCTAGATGGATGATCACACCACGGTGTATGAAAACACAATCTTCACAAGGGAAGAGGGCCGACAGCCGCTAGGGTGGGCTGATGGTTTTACTCTGAAGACAGGACATGATGAATTAGAAATGAAACCCTTGATGAAAACATTTTAACACGTGTAATTACTTGGCATCACTAGCGCAAACTCATCAGGACTTGCCTTCCAGCACGTATATAGTGTGGTGACGGCCTATACACAGAGCCGGCTAAGACAGAAGTAATATCACTGTACACGAATACAAAATTACATAAATACCCTTCGAAGATGATAGGGTACGAGATGAGTAAATAAACACACACGTGTGTGAAAACAAGTTTATATGCAGCTGAATGAAGTTTGTAGCTGACCACGCGGTGCAAGCGGAATTGCAATATTTCTTTGTTTAAACTGTAAATTAAATTCCAAAAAAAATATTATTCAGCTAGGGAAAATTATTCTCTTTACGACTGAAGTGATTACAGGCTTGTAGCATGCCTGATGGCGGAAAAAGCAAACATTAAAGTGACTGCATTGTTAAAGACAAAAGCATCAATTTACGAGGAAATTACACGGAACCCTGACAAAATTTAACATAGAATCCTTAGTAAAATATTGCATACATGATATTATATAAATAAACTCTCAAAGCGCAATGATGGCGTAAACATATACTTGGCATCGGTTAGCCATGTGGTTATACGCGATGTTGCCGTAAAATATTCAAACACGAAAAATACCCTCAAATACATATATGAAAACAAAGTCCTTGAAATTGCACGTAGCAATTATACAGAAATTATGATGAAACGTGTGTAACAGAAGCGGATGGGGCTTGATTCAAGTTGCACGGGTCGTGTGACCTCTCCGCCATATTTCTCCTCCTCCTCCTCAATTAAGTTGAAAATGCTACAAGGGCGAAATAAATTGTTTAAGCGGAAGCATAATACTGGGGAAATGTCTGGCAAAGCGTACGCAAGCAAAGGTTAACAGGTATACTAAAAGTGCTATTGAAATCTAGATCAGTGAACAAAAGGTTGTAGTGCGTACGTAACAGTGTCTTACCTCGCCAGCTCTCCTCGACAGACTGTTCAGAGACAAGCATCGCACCGACCTACCATGGCCGTCTATGGGGTTCACATAAACAGAAGAGCTATCCATGCCGAGTAAAAATATTTTATTATTGAAATAAAAGTGGCACAAATAAATTAAATATTGTTTTATATTTTATAATTTTCTTGTGAATTTTCTATATTAATTCAGTGTCTCTTTATTATGGCGTTCATGCTTGAATATTTGTGTTCTTAATCATAAGTTCTTAATTTTAAGACATATCAAACCCTGAAAAATGAAAATACAAGACACATTTTACACTGAAAAATAATATTTATGTGAAAGTCACCTTGGATTCTGGTCTTCTCCAGAAAGTAAGACCACGTGCCCATTTATGAACTGTAAAGTATACTTTGGGACTTTTGTAATATTTCATTGGCAAATGTGTGCTGCAAGAGGGCTGTCGACCTATTACTGCCCTGACAATCAGAGGTCACATGCTCGCCTGTGCAATAGGTGAGCTGGCACCTTACATCTGAGTTTCTCTCATATCTGCCATCTCTCACCCAGTGCAAGCAACCAAACCAAGTTATCAGGGTATTAGGTTTAAAATGGATATTGTGTTTGCCAGCATCGCATATTTGGCAACTCAAGCACCATCTACTGAAATTCTCTTGTAAAATAATTCCCAATATGAGCTATGCTCAAGGTGATCAATTGTAAGTCTAGATACAGTAGTTGTAATTCTCTGTATTACATCTCAACAAATTATCAATCAAAACTGAACCACTTCCTTACCAATTTCATACGGTTTATTTTTTAATCAAGGGTAACCTAGGAGATCCTAACATCCACAACACTAGATGGTTATAAAAATAAATCTGTAAACAGAGAAGGGGACATGGACATGGACAGGCGAGAGGTTGTGCCGTTCCATATTTTAGGTTTTTGGCATGTAATTGGTGCTAGTGGTAGGTTTAAATATAGGTAGAGTACGCTGTGGTATAATAAGAGTTAATATTAGTGTTTTATGTGGAAATTAGTTATAAGGAGGGAGTAGTGTTCTTTGAGTGTGTGCATGGGGCCGAGGCCTTTGTTCTTGTATGAAGGTAAGTGGTGTATGGTGTAAGTTACGCTAGTTAAGAAAGTGTGTATATACGTAGATATTTGGTGTATTTTATAAGGGAGAGTATTTTGGTTTTAAGTTAGTTAGATTATCTTAAAAAAAAATGGTAGGGCAGTGCAGGTGTAGGGGAAGTGTGAAGGTATGGAGGAGGTATGATAGCAGGATGCAGTGTGGCGGCTGGTACCATGCAGACTGTGAAGGGATCAGAGAGGGAGGTGGCCACACTACGGGAGCACGAGTGGAGGTGTGACGAATGTGCTGAGAGGAAGCTTTGTAGAGGGTGTGCCAGTGACAAGGATAGAAGTAGTTAGCGGAGGACAGGAATGAGATGGGTAAAAGTAGAGTAGAAATAAGTGTGATAGTAGTAGGCAGGAAGCAATAAGGAATAGAGGAATGGGAAACACAAAGCAGGGAACAGGCTGTGGTAGAAGGTAGGAAGCAGTATGCTGAGGCTTGCAAGTGTGCGATTAGCAAAGACCAGCAAGCAGGAGAAAGTGGACAGTTCAGGTCCAGAGGGGAGAGAAGAGGGCTGATCAAAAGGAGGGAAACAAGGGTGCTGCAGGAGGCCGGAGACAAGGGTAGGCAGGTGGGTAGAAGGGCCACAAGGCAGGAACAGGTTGTAGGAAGGGAGCCAGAGGTAGTTTTTCTAGGCAGCACTATTGTAAAGGGGGTGGAGCTGAGGGAAATCAGGACGGAAATTATATATATAAAGCAGCGTTTAGGGGGGGGGCAAATACCAGGGATTTGGAGGAAAGGGTTAGTGGTATGAGAGGTAGCAGGGTGGCAAAGGTAGTTCTCATTCATGTAAGGGGAAATGACTTGGCTCATAGGGAGGTGGGACAGGAGGTAGAGCAGGACCTCAGGAGATTGCTGAGGAAAGTGCGGGAGAAGTTCCCTGGAGCTAGGGCAGTAGTCAGTGGCATGCTGGTTAGGAAAGAAGTATCCTACAGGAAGGCAGTGGCTGCGAGTGAGGTATATGAGAAGGTGTGTAGGGATTTGGGGGCTACATTTATAGATATTAGGAAATGGGTAGGCTGGGAAAGTGTAGGGAGGGACCAGGTTCACCTGACAGAACAGGGAAAGAGGATTCTAGGTGATCTGCTAGGAAGAGAAGTAGCTGGCTGCATGGAGAGGGTCAGGGCAGAGCAGCAGTTGTTGAAATATCAATCAGAAGCAAGGAAAGAGAAATGGAGAGGATAGCATTGATGAGGCCTCAGGGGTGGAGATAGGAGGTAAACAATGTAGGATGGTAAAGCAGAGTACTAGTATAAAGATAATGGTGGTGAACTGTAGGAGTGTGTACAACAAGCTGGAGGGCTTCTGGGGAAAGGTTGAAGGATATGGGGTGGATATAGTGGTAGCTGTGGAGACTTGGTTGACTGAGGAAGTACTGGACATTGAGTGTAGGCAGGATGAGTTCACCATCTTCAGAAGAGACAGGGATGGGAGAGGAGGAGGAATAATGGTGTGTGTAATTACTTTGCTGGCAGCGTATAGACCACCAGGACAGGAATGGCAGGCAATACAGATGATCAAGCAGAGGGTCGACAGACTGAAGGACAGGCAGTGGGTTGGTCAGACCTAGGAATGCTGTAGTTGGTGCAATATTATTGGACGGTATAAGCAACCATCATATCCCGGCTGTGGTCATTGGGATTGGCAGGATGAGGGAAGAGCAAACTGCAGAAAGGTTGGTGTGGCAGAATGGGAGAAGAGACAAGAAGGGGGCAGAAATATTCCTGAAAGACAAGTTTGAAAAATGGTCTTTTGAGGAAAAAGTGGAAAAATTATGGAAAGAGTTTATAGGAACAATAGAGGTTACATTGGCTAAATTTGTGCCAAAGGAAATATTATGGACTGGGGGAGATCCGCCATATTATGGACAGGAGATTCTAAAAATGAAGAAGTGGAGAAAATTACATGCCAAGTGGAGAAATGGAGGGATGATAAAATCTAAGGAAATTATGATACAGATGGGTAGGGAGCTTGAAAGGATGATCAAAAGCAAAGAATGTATTATTGGGGAACATGGTGAAAGAAGGAAAAGGCAAGGAATGGGGGAAATTGTTTAGGTATGAAAGGAAGTTAAGAGAAGGGATGGAAGGTCTGCGATCACTGACCAAGAACTATCCGAGATGCTGCAAGGACAGTACTTGTGAGTGTTTGAGGTAAAGGAGGGTTGGAATAGGGCGGCAAACAGGGTTCGGGGGGTGTATAGTGATATTAAGATGAGGGAGTGGGAGATGGAAAAGGTAATTAGGGATTTGGAGAGCACTAAGGCAGGGGGACCAGATGTAATAGGAAACTCAGCACTAAAGTTTGGTGGCAAGGAGTTGGCGAAATATTTAGAAGTGCTGTTTAAAAAGTCCTTAGGAGAGGGTAAGTTACCACAAGATTGGAAGGCTGCTATAGTGGTACCTATACACAAGCAGGGAGAGGATAGGGGGAGACCTGGCAGCTACAGACCGGTGAGTCTCACATCAAGTACAGGAAAAGTAATGGAGAGGCTGGTGGTACAGTATGTGGTGAGGGTTATGAGCAATAGGAATTGGTTGGAGGAGTCCCTGCATGGTTTCAGGAGGGGTTACTCATGTGAGACTCAGCTGGCTGGGTTATTAGAGGATCTGGTGCAGGTAGTTGATGAGGAGAAGCAGGTGGATGCCTGCTTCATAGATTTTGAGAAGGCGTTTCATAAGGTGCCCCATGGGACATTGATGAGGAAAGTGAAGGCGCTGATACCAGACAGGAGTGTAGTGGAATGGATAGGGGACTTTCTCAGGGGCGAAGGCAGAGGGTGAAAGTGGGGGAGGCAATATACGAGGAAGAGGAGGTTACGTCAGGGGTACCACAGGGAAGCGTGCTGGGTCCTTTGTTATTTACCATAATGGTAAATGACATGGGTTTGGGGATTAGAGGAAAAATCAGATTGTTTGCAGACGATTGTGTTGTATATGCTGAGGTGGGAGAGGGGTGCGGAAATTTGCAGGTGGACATTGATAAGATATGGTTGTGGCCCAGAGAAAACAAAATGGAGATAAATGTAAGGAAAACTAAGGTAGTGAGGTTCACAAGGAAGAAGATGATAAGCAGGGACATGTACAGATGGGAGGGACAAGAGATAGAAGAAGCAGCAGAATATAAGTATCTAGGGATTGTACTGCAGGGAGACCTCAGATGGAAAGAACAGGTAGAGAGGGTGGTTGTAAAGGGAAGAAGGGCCCTGGGTATGCTGGGAAGGGTGCTGAATGGAGTCAGCTGTGAGGTGAAGGAGAAGGCGTATGGCACAATGGTACGACCAATGTTAGAATATGCTGCAGCAGTATGGGACCCGTATGTGGAGGTGGAGGTGCGAGAACTGGAAAAGGTGCAGAGAAAGGCAGCAAGATGGGTGAAGGGTAGGTGGAGAAGGCAGGGGCAAGATGGTGAGGAAGAAGGGAACTATAGGCCATCAGTGATGATGAAAGAAATGGGGTGGAGCTCATTGAAGGACAGGAGGAAAGTTGAACGGTTAGTCAGGATGTACGGGGTGGTGAATGAAGAGGGAGGATGGGGAGGGCTACACTGCAAGCTAAGTAAGAGGGTGTTTAGAGGAAGAGGAAACAACAGTGAGAAGCTTCAGAGGGTGTGGAGGAGAACGGAGCGGGGTAGGCAGTCCATGCTTGTGAGGGAGTGGAATGTGTGTGTTGAGGGAGGAATTGGTATCTGTGAGAGGGGTTGGTAAATTCAGGAAGGGAGTGGAAGAGAAGTTTGAACCAGTAAGGGTGGGAGAACTCGCCATCGGATAGCATAATTGCGAGTGTATTATTATGCACGGGTAAGAGATAATTAAATGGTACAGTAATGCACCGACAACTTGAGTTCGGCATTTAATCACAGGTTATCAAATATAAAATCAAAATGTGTGATACAACGGAACCTTAGAGAAAATTATTTCGTTCACGCTATGCAATAGTTGATCTATAGTTACATGTTAAACCAGCAATCGAAGTGATAAATAATTAGAATAAATCACTGATTATGAATGATATCGATCACACATTTATCAACTTAACTAAATCGTGCAAAATCAAGTGGCCTACGAAACCCGTACAACCACAGAAATTTAAATTTTGAATGGAAATAACCTCGAAAATCAGTTTAAAAAAAACGTGTTTAAAAAGGTAGCAAAATCGTCAAAAGACGAGAAAGCCATCAAAAGAAACTCCATTAAAATCGCCAAAACGACAAACAGCAAACACACACCATTATCATATGATTTAACATTATCTTCTAACATCTTAGAAAATAAACACTAATTTTTTTTCACGATAACATCCAGCAGACAACTCCACGCAAGAAAAGCCAACGTACACTATAAAAATTCTTGTGCAATGGAAACCATAGTGTAATGTACGCATTGCATGTAATTTTAGATCGTGTTCTATGCTCCACAATGCGAATATATACCCAAAGAACTAGTCTCTCCCTTCGGTGCACCATCTTGGTAAATCTGCTTATTGTCAATCTCACGCAAAAATTACACAAAATGGAAAAGCTAACAGATTTATGCGCTGATGACACAGTGGAGGGAAAAGGCCAGACACGTGCGAAATGGAGATTAACATAGGTGGTGACCAAAGGACAATATCTTTGGTTTTAAGAAATGTGCGCCGTGTCTATATTAATAACTCATTCGGAAAAAAAATTATTTGATTCTAGTGACGAACAAACCTGATTTTTGTGAATTAAAATTACAAGGATTTCCATATAAAAACACATTTTCATAAGATTGCGAATTGTTAGAGTGTTTGAAAATTATGTATTTGTAAAGAGTTACTATAATTTTTGGAATTTTCGTGGCATTAAAAAGACTGCAAGTTCGAAACTTTTGTCGTGTGTCAATAATATTTGTTTCTTTGCCTGTTTCATAATTTTAACGAGTGTAAGGTTAACTTCATCCAAAGTGTATGTGCGGGAGGGTGTGTGTGTATTACTGCATCTGTACAAATAAGAACAGCGACACATTTAGTTTTTTTCATTGCAGATAAAATGTTCGAAGTTACAATAATTTAAATGTTATTTTCACACAAACAAAACGGCGTGGATTGTCGTACAACGATATGTCTGTAGTCAAACGACAGGTTCTGCTATGGTCATTCTGCATAGCAGACCAGCTATGGTAAACATCTCTTCTCTAATTCAACAGATGCTGTAGGTCCTTGTGGTGCTCTGGAGGTACCGTTTGGTCAAGGTCATCCAGAGCCAAATCGTAGTCAATGTGGCGCTCCTTCTGTTCGAAGTGTAAACGTCTACCAGCCAGTTCCACAACTGCCTTCTATTTCGATAACCATGAGATACCCAAGATGACATCCTCACTCATGTCATTAGACACGTAAGCCATCGTAGGATTTATTATATCTCGGATGTGTGCTCTAACCATTTATTCATCGGTGACTTCCCCACTGTGCTGCGGAATTGGCAGAAATCCAGCAATTTCAATGAAGTTACTGCAGATTAAATTATGTTAATCTGCTGTGTCCAGTAGAGCACTGCATTGAATGTTTTTTACTTGGATCGGAATGCAGAAGAGGTTGTCAGTTTCAGTTTTCCTAGTAAGTTTGTCCGAGTGAAATGTTTGGTGAATTCTGTTCGGTGCAATTGTTGACATTGGTGCATTGCGGTTTGCCATCGATACCTCTCACAGAAGTGGACTGGCCTGTGCGGGCTAATGCAGCAGCACTAGATGTGGAGAGTTGAGTGGATAGTCTTCTGTTACAAACTGCCAGATTTCACTGTCACGATCCTTCCTGTACCACGGCTGTAATGGAAACGCAGTGTCTGCATACTGTTTTGATATTACATCACGCAGCTGGAATCATTCAGTGGTGGTCTGTTCTGGCAGGTATCTCGTACAACAGATGGCAAGTTATGCATCACATATGGTATTACTTCTCTGGGGGTCTTAGAATGGAACATCGAGAAGAAAAGGGTTATGAGGATGGGATTTAAAAGAAATTCTAGAGCGGTTGTCCATGGGCACCAGCGTTTTCAGCGGAGAGCACACGTACAGATGGTGGATCGTGTGGCTGACAGCCTACATTTGGTTCCCCTCGATGTCCGATGTCTCGTAGTAGAATTTGAAATTTCATCTGTAATATATCCTGATAGCGAGAGTTATTAGAGCTACTCTCATGCACACTTATTCACTCCCAGGGCTGTTTTGGACCGCCATATTCCTTTAAGAAAAATTTGATTACCATTTAAGTGGTCATGCAGTAGATCATGAAACAAATAACAATCCGCCAATACACGTGATATACATATATATTTCATTACATTCCAAAGAAGCAATTCGACAGTAGGATGGTGAAGCAAAATTGAAAACTTTAAGGTTTGAATATTTTGTGTAGGAGTTTTCCCACAGTTTCTCACCAAACCTGCAATGCTGATTGTGGGCGCCAGACATTGCGGGATGAAATGCCAAATCGGTGATGTAGAACAAACTCTTCATTCGAGGGTCGTATGCCGACAGCCATGGCGATATCCTTCCATTGGTGCTTCATCCGTAGTGATTAATTAAACAAAACCTACCTGTACTATGCTTTCTACGCAGATAGGTCTAAGGGCGACTCACACACCCATATTTTGTTACACGATGATAAAAATACCCTGAAATACATTATAAACACTTGCAGAGTGGACTCAATAAAAATGCGGGAAAGGTGGGGGCTGGGGCCACGATATCCCGTAGGCAACCCGAAAGAAGAAGCCGACTCCATGTGTTAATTCACTGGGTTTTATTGAAAAGTTCCTCCAGAAAACAACTTACAAAACACTTACCAGATTTGAGCTGTCGGTAGGGTTGCACTGATAAAAGGCACATGGCCACAAAGAATTAAGGTAAAAAAAAAAAACCTTCCCCGGCAATGTTATTCCATGGAAAGGGAGGAGATGAGAAGTCTTGGGTGGCAAAAACACAAGAGGTTCTGGTAAACTAAAGTCTATTGCAGTAAAAGTGATTAGTTCAATATGCTGTTATGCCGCCCTAGCACGCGAAACACGACATCGTCGGTCCGCTCGTGCGACTCCTCGAGACACATTAGAAAGACTAAACATTCTGCCTAAGCGCGCTGGCCAGGTTGATGGGCAAGCAGGGCACGCTGACTATTTTCTTACACACACGAACACTGCAAAAACACACACAAGTTGCTTAATTACTCATATTTCTTGCATACATAATTACATGAGAAACACAGAAACACTTTAATGCACATTAAACACCAGATGAGATGAAATGGGGACGGATTACTTGAGAAATGAAAAGTTCAGAAAAACAATAAATAGTGCACTGAAGTCCACAGGGGCACTTAAAACACATTAGGGCTGTTCGTTTACTTGTTGCATGACATGGCATCTTTGAGCGTTGGTTATTTAATTAGTAATTAACTTACGCAAGATGCCCCATTTAAAGAGGGCGCTCTCTACAACTGAAAAATGCAGGAAAAGTGCCTACATGAAACTTAGGTGAATTTTGCCCGGCCATATAAAAGATGGCTAACTCCATGGGCTAAATCAAACAAAAGGTTCCTTAAAATTAGATTTAAAATATTGACGACTACATGATCGGTACCAACAGTCAAGTGCCCAGGGAGCACACGCGATGTACGTTCATCTCACACGCCAGGCAAAGCTTTAATGTCTAACGTGGCGGTGGGCTACCTACTCCCTGAAGCCAACTTATGCCGCCATTTCACCTGATCAACTTATTACACTAAAAAAAATAATTGATGAAATTTAATAGGTGATAGCAGCCTTACATGAATACATGATACACGAATAATTAATTAACATTCCACACATGACTATTAAGTAGAAAATAAATTATATAAAACAGTAAATATAAACTTCCAGCATAAGGCACCCTAACTACACATTGGTGCCTTACGGTTTTCTATTGCACGGCCCTGCTAGTGCCGGGATTACTACGCATTCATTTACATAACCCTTATATTGTAACATAACACAATCAGAAGTCTCTGCATATTAAATTTCACATCAAAAATGGTTATTATTTATGTGTCATTTTCAGCAAGTGATGATTATGTTATGTTTCCTGTGCCCATCATTCACAAACCACTTAAGAATAATACTGGCTACCTCCAGAATTGGTATTGTCCATAATAATGTTCGTTTAAGAATAATATAAATTACGGAAACATATTCGTGGCTGCACAGTATATTTATTTACGCACCAGCTGTGTGACATCTCCAAGGGTCTAGATGAGTCCAAGCCACTAGTTGGGCATAGACATTTGACATCTAGGCTCTTTTTAGGCTGGACAATCGAGGAGATAGGTTATGTGGACTAGGATGATAAATATAACCATGATGATTAAGGGTGGGCGCCAACATGGAGAGCACAATAACTAGTGGGCCATGAGGGCTAAGGCCTTAAGTGGCCCCCTCGATAACCATCGTCTTAACAGGAAAATATTGAGAAATGTAGAGTGCTTGGAATCAATTCGTATAACACCAGAAGGCTCTGGACTAGTGACTGTTATCGGAGCTACCACCATGTGCTCGTACTCACGCCCTGGGTTGTTAAATGCCGCCTTGCTCCTATGTCGGTATTCATACGCCGATTAAGCTACTATAAAGACGTCGAGTAAATAAAAGGTTAAAAGCTTTACGACTCCATTTATTTACGCCTTTACTTGAGCGGGCACATGCATTTGACGTGAGCAGATATCTGACCCTCAGAGAGATTGTAGCCATCAACTACATCTGCAACGAAAGGACGCACAATACCACATTAAGTAGCGCATATGTAAACTTCACTACACGAGTGCAACAAAGTACAGTGTAGTGCAAGTGTATGTTGCAGGTACACCGCAACGAACAGTAGGGCAGCGTCGATGTAGCCACGTGCAGGAAGTGCAGAGATACCAGGAAATTGTACCATGTGTAATATTATTTCTAAGACATTGCATAAAAAGGTCTAGAGTAGTGACAAAACGTCACGTGTGCAAGGACGGACATCCTTAATAATTCTAATATATACCCTTTTCATATTTTTAATTGTTATTGCGAACATTTAGTCAGTGTACTTATTCACGTTCATCATCTACACCTCAACTTGCATATTTTTGCAGAGTGTTATGTATGTTGTTATGTTATTGAATTTTTAAGCAGGTCAGTTTTTCAAGTGGGCGAACTCTCAGAGGAGATGTTAAAGGTGACTTCGCCCTGTCTCTTACCGAAGACAGGGGAGAGTTGTTGTGACCAGGCACCAAGCTCAGTCGCTGTTGCTTTGCTGGGGTCGTGGGCCGATGGCCAACGGGATGACCCTGGAGTCGCCGTCTTGCGGTTGCTGCTTATGATGATATGTCGTGTTTCTCAACACTGATCCTCAGAATTGTATCATGTGTTACCATTTCAAGCTGCGAGATGTCGGCCCCTGGCATGCACTTATTAATAAAACACAGTTCTTACTCAGCATTTTTGGGTGCCACTCCAGTAATTGTAACACTTTACTCATAGAACATTGAAGCTACTCTGCAAGAGGGTGCACGTCCCATAAAGACAACACACACTGTCTCTCTATATATATATACTCGACTGTAGGGTACCATACCCAAAGTTAAGGCAATGAAACAAACGAAAACTATGTTCACATGTTTTGTTATTGCCTTTCATTAATAAGAACATAATTTGCACATCTTCCTAAAATGAAGCAGATCTTATGTTCAGGTCCATCAGAAGCCAAAACTGCAAAATAGCACGGAACCATGAACTTAAGTTGAGTTACATTCCATACATAAAGTGCAGTTACCCCTCGGTACTAAAAATGAATGAAAGGTTCCTGTAAATTACGTCTATTGATAAGCTAAATGATTGGAGCCTAAAAGTTGTAGTACCTAGGGTTCGCACAAAGCATGCAACGAAAGTGCTTCTTACTTACTCTGATGGCGGAGACAGACTGCAATCATGGCGCCGGCCAGCTCACAAGATGGCAGGGGCGTGCTCAGAAAGCGCGATCTGACCATCACTGATATTAACATTTAGATTTTTTTTTTTTAAATTACACATCAAACTCAATAAACATCATTGCATCGCTTAAACTAACATGTTTGTGAATTAAAAATCCCTACATAAAAACTTATTTTTTCGTTGTGCAAACAGTTTTTCTTGCTGGAGCATTGCACTTTCAATCCACAAGTGTGCCAGTGCATAAAATAATGACCTGTGATAACGCATGATACATTACATGAGGTGCAGTATAAGATACACAAATTGCTAAAAGGTGCTACGTACACCTTTAACTTGTACCACTACAGAGAGGACGCTAATAACCTCATAAATGCAGATGAAGTTAGTAGTGCCCCTGACCTAACTAACTTGACACACACTGCACACCCTCGATGTATCAGCCACAGGGCTGGTTGGAGCGATGCACACTTGACGTAGCGAATTCACTGTTGTGCGTCAGCTCACTTTCTACCTCCAATTGCAGTTGCACCCAACTGCCCTGGTTTCATTAAGGATGCATTGACCATATGTTTGTTCATTTACAGCAAGAGTTACCTCTTGTTTTAATACCAACAAAAATGTACATTGTGAGGTACACGAATTGGGTCACCGAGGAAAAACAAAGATTTTGCAATAGGCGGTCCATACCAACGCACTCTGGGGCTGTTTGAGTCGCCCTCTATGGTGCACTATGCGGGAGATTTGCTAAATGGTTCAAACGGCCAGAGAAGCTCACGTGAACTGTGTTTTCCCGTCAAGTTTAGCATAATTTTGATCATGCATGGTGCCAGAAAGTAGTTTCATGTGGTGCTCTCTGGCAGCAACCCCGGCGAGCATACAATGTTGGGAGAGTAGTAGACGCTGAGAGCTCAGATAGGTCGGTTGCATATCGTTCGATTCCGCGCCCAGGCAGCATGTATCTTTAGCACCTACCATTTTCACCGCGATAGTTAATTTCTTCAAGAACCTTTTTCGTTAGCTGCCCGGACAACTGTCTCACACTTCCACCATGCTTGAATCGCCTGGGGAAGCTTAATTTATGCACATTATATCACACAAGAACTTCGCGCCAATTTTTCATAGTTTAACCTCACAACTTGAACTAAGCACTCACGTGTGCTCTTATAACCAATTGTGCAACCACAGTCAGCTGTCGCATTAATGCACGCCAGGGGCATGTCAAATAGCCCAGAGCAGTAACTTTCCCTGCATTCCACATTTCATAACTCCAAATCGGCCATTTAACCTATTTTTCAAAAGAGGGAACTCTTGAGAGTAATAAATATTCCTTTATAAATATCCCGGGGTTCGTGGTGTTACTTTAAGTGGAATAATTTACAGTCCCAATAAAACAGTACTCTCAGCAACATTAAGTTATATACAAAACAAAGCAGAAAAATATAGATTATTCAGTTCAATGTTTAGGCGCCAGGCGCTTAGCATTGTACGATAAAGATAAAATTCAGGAGGCGTCAGTATGCCACAACCTCGGTAACATGAAACTGACAAATGTTTAACACATCAGCAATACTTTCAATCAGAGAGAATTTGTCGATAACCATTCCTTTGATTCTGATTCGCATTGGCATGGAAAGGCAAGATTACACTAATCATAAACACACAACTGAGGTTCCATAATTTAACAGGTCTAGGCGACACACATTATAATACTTGATAAAACAATTTAAATTGTACCCTTGTCACACACAAGCACTAGAAATATGGTGAAGGGGGAAAAAAACGGAATAACCTAATCAATTACAAACAACCATCATTTACTCTTAAAACTCACAAATTATCACATTGTCATTAAGATTAAACAACATGTAAGTAATTTAGGTTTGGTCCAGCTGTGTAGTGATCTTATGAATGAGAAAAAAAAATTACGATAAATTAAGTTGAAACTTTTAGTAATCAGGCTCTCTGCAGCAACACTAAATAATAACATGATCTGTCCAAAACAGTTCTTTTATTTTATTTTAGATTATTACTGATGGAGAAGTTGCGAAATTGTAACTTGCCAGTCTTTTGCATTTTATCGAGAAAGTTGCATTTTCAAAATTAATACTGCGTCAGTTCAATTTAGACTTGCCCATTTCTTCTAAAAAAACAACCAAATATCGCCGAAGCTCTGACAGAGTACGTAATTTCTCACGATTAAACTGGCCTTGTATTTCCCCAGGTCGATGGTTCGAGTCCTGGGCTGAACTCGGTGTAATCAGCCTCTGCATTCTTGTGTCCGTGTGGCACAGTATTCACTCGTCCCCTATCCTAGTATCACGTCTTAAATGATGCCGAAGACTCCTATTAAACAACTCACTTAGTTAGAACATAAATAACCAGTCTGACCCATCGAAGCAGTCTCTTGAAAAGTCTGTGGTTTGGGACTTCCTTACAGACCTGCTTGTTCACATGGCTGGTCAAAACATTCAAGAAGGAGCATCGCTTCTCTTACACCCATGCTTCTACATAACAATGAAATTGAAACAATGTATAAAGCCAGCACTTTTAATTGGCTTTTTCGGCGATTTCAAATAAATGTCCAATAGTGATAAGTAACATGAAACTGTTTGTTTTATTGCTACAAATGTAAAATAGTGTTCAGAATACTGCACTCAGAATAACCTCAAGAGTAATAAACTATATTTCGACATTGAAAATTAAGTTCTACTCAGTTTTATGTTAAGTTCGTAGGCAGTCATTTAAGTCGTAAGAATCACTAATCAATACCATTTAAAAGTCTGTGAAAATATTGTCTGTAAATAAAAATATTATTTAAGCACCTAATAAATAAATATAAGCAATGTTACAAGAAAAATGGGATTTTCAAGTGTAAAAACAAACACTTAATTCAAACAGAAAGAAATCAAACTGAGTGAGGTCTGCAATACCGTGTATTACAATAATACATGTACAGTGTTTTAAATCTTAATTATGTCGCATTTTTCATACAGTGGTCATCCCGCATATACATGTTTTTTTACACACTCATAAAGTTTGCGGCATTCCTGTGACATCATACCAAAACCTGTTAATTTAGCATTTAGATCCACGGGAATCTCGCCAACACGTGTAATGTCATTAATATGCTTTAAGAGGGATTATGGACATGTTAAATAACCTTTGTGTAAGAGTAAGGGCAAAAAGCATAATAGGCTTGCACAAATCTGATTGCACCCTCAGCTTTCGCCAGTGCGAAACTGAGCGTCGTTCGGAGTCTGACCTACACCATCAGCCAGCGCACTGTTCGGGAATCACGCTATTCAGTGCGTCCTCTCGGTATAGCAACTATTGGGCGTTAATAATTTATCAATAGTGTAACTTCTGGAACCTCTATGCTTTAATTCTAACGCCGAGGGGCCAACCGACAGCTAAATTTTACATAGGATCTTAAATGTGCAGTATTCACGTATCGAAAGCAGCATCGGCTATCGACAGGCCACAGTGCCGAGCCTGCATAATAGAGTTTTGTAGATTGCACGGTCAGTTGTATTCAATAAAAGAGTGTGTGATTCATTCCTGCCTTTCATTGCTGTTTGCCTTGGGTAATTTAGGACACTGCATCCTTAAGGCGGAAGTTTAACCTCAGTGCTTTGTGTTGAGTATTGTGAATCCTGCCCTCCATAGGCAGAGTAGAGTCAGCGTTTTTCAACTGCCTTTACTCTTGTGTTTGTATAGTGGTAAAAAAACACTATTTTAACATCAGTGCCAGCTAGTGCATGACGAACAACGCAACCAGCATGACGGCAATCTCCAAGAATCCCCGTGGCTGTCGGCCCACGACCCCAACATATGCTCAATCGCCCCTGCCTTGTGTAAGAGGCAGGGCGAGCCACATCGTGCCCGAGAGGCGACACACGTCGGAAATGGCCTTGCCCAACTAGTGAGACTAATTCAGCAAGCTGCAAGTAAACAAGGCAACTATGACCTATGTCATAAATCACGTGTACTATGTGGGCAACAAACAACAAGGAAAGAAAGTCATGTCAAAATACGAGGTTGTTTGAGAAGACAGTGCGATGTAAATATAAAATTAAAGCATTCATTCAATATAAACAGATACGTCTTGATATGCGTGCAAATATTGATGGGTTGCAGGTTATATATAGCAACAACAAAATTTTAAGAGCACTGGTAAAGAAACTGGCAAGACAAAATTTTAGTATAAATTTAATAACAATAATGTCCTGTGTTAACCTGTAAACACAGTTGGGTATGCAAACAATTTCGCACATTTGCAAGTGCTATAACAAGCACGTAATTTCTAATTTGTTTACATCCAGAGTTACTATTTTACGATCATTAAAATATTACTAGGAAGTTGGCATGCACTTAAAGTTTTTGATATATGTCCATGTAATTTACGTATTAATTTTTCATTCAATGTGTTTATGCAATCAAGGACAGTATACTCTGTGTACCTGAGTGTTTTGTTATGTATGATCTGTATCCTGTGGCAAATTGCACACTGGTGGGTGGTGGAAATCATGGTCCCCACTCCAGTGCAATAAGGGTGTATTTATGCATTTAGGTGCTGTGTTATGTATGTAATGTCGTCTTGTCGTGTACTGTCAAACATGCAGTAAACCACGTATGTATAAAAGAACAGTGTTGTGTAACTGTCTAACGTGAAGGAAACCACCTGTCGGTAAGTAACGAGTAACAAAATCCTGCATGACCCCATCAATGAGTAAATAAAATTGCCTTTTCATAGCATCGCAACACAAATGAGAAATATGAGCAACAGCAAAAGCTGGAAGTGTTACTAATTTCATTTTTAGAGTAAACTAACCTAACGAAATTACAATTAACAGTTCTGACGCTGTTAGGGAAATTATCGGCAAGCGCCATATTGTGCAGGAAAAAGGGAAGTGCACGCCAGGCTTCCATTTTGAGGCAAGGTCGTGTTACGGCACCCACCACCCTTCACGACATGGCAGGCAGCACCCCTATTTGATTCATACTAATTCACGCACACATAACACTGGCTGCACTTATGTGGACTGGTGGCGATGAGATAGTTCGGCGGGTTCCTCCCGACGTGGTGAACTGTCCAAGAGTCATGAACGTGGCACATGTGAGGTAAAAGTATTTCCAGTACTAGCAGGCAAGCATTGTGGTCCCATTTCTGTCACCAGCTGTAGTGTGCACATTCCTGAAGTATGATCGTGGTGGTTCCACATCAGCAGGTATTCGTGAGCATTTGCACAAAGTTAGTGGACATACCAGATCAATAAACCTTTTGCCCTGTTGTAGTTTGAGACAACGCGTGCACACATCTTCCCTACACTAATACGGGCTGGCGCGCTGTTACCGATTTCCTAATTTTACCTATCTATATCCCATTGCATTCACTACATAGGACTGTAGATTGTGGCAGATGCAGATTTCCATATAGTTCCAGTGGAAATGGGTCTGGTGGTGGATCTGGTCGCAGACACACTGTGCACAAGGCGGGATTTCCTTTGGTGACGTGTAAATTGTAATGTTGCAAGTCGTGAGCAGTGCGGTTGATGCGGTAAAGACATCTTGGTTACCTTCTACCAGGCATGGTTCCACGGCTTACGGCAGTCGCCAACGTGTGAGAGGATGGTCATGCTGGCATGGTGCAGATGGAGGGGGTGGCAGGTGGTATCCTCCCCTCAGAAGTGGCTGTTACATGACAGCCGCCCAACGTAATCAAGCTGGCGCGTGATGGGCTGTTCAGATTGGTGATAAAACTGGAGACGGCATTTTTGACGCAAGTTGATTTGAACAGCTTTTCCTAATTTCCCAGTCGCTGTCCCACAACATGGACAACGATGATGGTAACAGGATGGCAAGCTCTACCAGTAGCGGAAATACACACAGAGGCTTAAAGGAAACTGCTTATTTACGCATAAGTAGTTACACGCGGTGTACAAGACAATGGTATGATACAGGTTCACACAGAATGGTACACAAGGGTAATTGTTCACACAGATAATACTGGGGTATGGGACAGTTCTGGAATACTTGGCAGAAGTTGTAGCCACAAAGGCACTTATGACGGCCCTTGAAGAAACACACTGTACGGACAGGAATGGTGCTGTTCGACTAGTTACCAGGTTAGGACACCAGCTCGCGACATGAGCAAGATGATGATGATATCAGGGTCGTGATGCCGACGGCCACGCGGCTGTTCCTTCTATCCGCTATCGCCAATAATATTACTGGTATTTATGAATGCGCCGTCATATAGTATATTAAGGTGGCAGAATTTTCGGAACACAGGCTTGGAGGTTTTTGTTGCGTTATTTTTTTAACCATACAGTAATAGGTACTCTTTCACCATTTTATTAACACATTCGCTGATGGTGACGTTTTAAGCGCCAGACAGTACACAGACAACACCTTTTTAACCCAATACGGACAACACTTGTAAACTTCTAGACATCTAGTGCCCCCTTATGTGCAGAAATTATGTACATTAGAATCAGTATTAAGTAAATTCAGAACAATAAATTCAAGATTTTAACAAACATCAGTTCAACTCTAAGCTCCAGCAGAGATTGCGATAACGGTGACACATGAATACATACTGCCATATTTGAGTTACAATTACATACAACAATACATAACTAGCATAAGGACCAAGAGATTGCTAGGAATAACCTGTACGAGATGCTATTGTTAATGGATGGCACTTGCTCACATGATGGAACAGGCCACCATACATTAGTTTCGAAATGCATCAATTTCCTGCAGAACTGCCGAGGTGAATATGCCATGCAGACCTGAGCAATGGAGCATTTGCCACTGGATGGTACTCAGAACTAAGTTAAATATAGTTAGTGCTGGTGAGAGAGCACTTCTAATCAAGGCACTTTCATCTTCAACTTCCATACAAAATCTGTCGAACTCCGCCATGGAAAACCATTCCAAGTAAACACAGAAATTTACGCATGACCTCAAGTGCACCCCAGAAATCAGATAGTTAACAACCACCATCTCGTTTGCCAGATTCAATCGAACAGCTGCAGGTAAACCCGCAAGAGCAGCAGTTGATGCTGGAAGACACTGCACTTGTGCACGAGTCAGAGATGTTGCAATTCTTCTTCACTGTAAAATACACCATTTTGAACGTTCCCTCTTCATCACCTACCTGTATCACTGTCACGAGTGTTGGGAGACTGACAAAACAGCAACGTACACACATCTGTGGATGTGAATTTTGCTGCTAATATTTGTGGTTGCCAAGGAGGTTAAGAGTCTTTAATAACATCTCAGTAATAAGGAACAAATACATAATACATGTACATTATTAAATATTAACATAACTAGTTATGCAAGATTTTATTATGCAAGGAAGAATGTTTACAAACACAATACCTAAACAGGGGCATTAAATATTTATTTGGGCTCACAATTTCAAAAGTTTCTTTTTTTATTAAATTACCCTTCTATGATATAAAAAATACTTGCCATCACTCAACAGGGGAACTGCAGTGATGCCCATAACAATAAATATTAAATATATCGGGTTAAAAACACAATATTCAAATCAAGTATATACTCTGCAAAATAAATAATTTAAAATTTCTGAACTACTCAAATAACATACACAAGTGAAAAAAGTTAGTTGTGGTTTTCCGGCGGGTCTCCTCAAAGAAACACGAGGAGGGAGTCGTCCTCGTCGAGCGGGGAAGTTCCTCTGCTATGGCCATAACTGCAAGAGTTGCTACGGGCGGCGCTGCGCGGGAGGCACGTACATCTGCTGCTGCACACGCGGGGGCTTACGCTCGCGCGACACTGCCGCATCACCACTCTTCACATACGGCCGGGTGCCCCCGCGCCGGAACTCCAGGATACCTGTCCACACCAAAATACTGCACGCTATGTTCTCCCCAAGTCCAGATTGAAAAAAACTGCAAAGTTGCCACAGTCTCCAGGCAGGGTCAACATGGATGACAGTTGGCCATCATCAACCATCTGATAACCTGGCCAGCCCAAAGACGGAATGAGATGTAGATGGTGTAGCAATGGAACGAAATCTAGAGTACTAATAAAACCATATGAAAATTGCTATTTGAAAAGTACATGGGCTCATTGCAAAAAGATTGGTCACTTCACTGTCGTCATTGTTAAACTGCAGTTGTTATATTATAATTTAAGTTATAATTTGTCTTCACTAAAAAGAAGTCAGCCATAACTATTTAAACAAATGTGTTTGGCTTTGTAGAATCATTATTGTTGTTTTATAAACAACATTTGCTTTTATGGAATACACTAGATTCCCCACAGATTAATAAATTATAGTACTTAGGAAATATTGATGGGATGTTAAGTATTAATTAAACTGTTACCTTTTTATGTTCCTTAATGATTTTCCCATTTTATATAATATATTCTATTTAATCTTTTCCTGATATTCTCCCAAGTTTGTTACATTTTTAATTTTACTGCATCCTTTTAGAATTTACAAAAGATATCACATTAACAGAGGACTCAAAAGAAGCGTGTATCATAGACCACAAATAACAGCTTCTCGAATTTTATCAAATTGTTACACCTTCCGTGCTTTATTAATGTCCAACTCGTGACTGTCAAAGAGGAAAAGTGTTCATTTTTTGCAGGTAGAAATATTAAGGACACACACAGCAAAAGTCAAGCAAGAACTGCTTTTAGAAGTTTTTAATGTAGTGCTTTTTGCTTTACCAAGTCGTAAAACATAAAACAAAATCTAAACGGTAGTCTGCAGTGAAAATTCTGTAAATTGAAGATGGTGGCGACTGGCCCCCTCAAAGGCTGCTTTTATTCATGACACACTTGAAAGACACGTTGGTAGAGGTACTGACCTGAGAAGTGGCTCTGGCCGTAGGACTGAGAAGACAAGCTCTCCGCCGGAGTGGAGTTGAAAAAGGCACCAGAAGACTGCAGGGTGTGGCCGAGTCCATCCTGCAAGGCACACCACACCAGCGTTCCTCCAGCAGCCCGCACTACACATCCATGCTGGGCTTTCTTGCACGCACACAAACACACACACAGCCTCCCCACATCTCTCTCGCAGGCAACTGATGTACAGAGCTGAGGGGTTTTCTCAGGGCGCTACACATTCCTCCCTCCATCAGCACTTCACCTCGAGGCTCACTGGCACAACAGCACTGCCAACTCTATGCTGATCATAATTCAAGACAGAAAATGTACACATTATAATTCTCACCTACACTCGGTTCTTCAAGCCAAAGTGGGTAAAACAATCATGTAATGTGATGTACTAATCGACACATGCCACACTTCTGTGCAGCGCGACTGCGCACCATCAGTGAATGCTGAAAGCCTTGGGGCAAATCCAAAGAGGCGTACATTTATTCTAGTGGCTACAGGGTTGATTCCACGCATTGGACAATTACAGAGACAGAAAATAACTAACGCGAGAAAACCAGCTGACCAACAGCATCGTCCCGAATGACTATCACATGCGAAAATCCAGAGTGATTCAGCCGGGAATCGAACCCAGATTGCCCTGGTTGGAGGCGAGCAGGCTAATTGCTCAGCCACCGTGGCCTCAACAAAACTGAAGGAACTGGATTTTTGTGTGTGTTATAACAATGTCCTTTATAGAAAAGTGATAGCAACATATTTATCTTCTCTCAGGCAGAGAATTTTTAATTTAAATGTTCCTGAAACGTTCTTTTGTATACAATTTCTGTACAATTTTTTTTTAGCACATACACAGTACACCCTTGAAACCAATATTACAGAAACTTACCCAGTTTTGTAGAAAACATACACCATTAATTTTGTCTGGAACAATTGTGAACACACATTCTACAGTATTGCAAATTGTAATTTATCAACCTCAATTATTAAAAACTTGTATGAAAATAAAGATACTCAATACACAAGAAACCATAACTATGATGCTTAAAATAACAAGATAGCTCAAGTAAATCTTTTCCTATTTCTGAAATTTGTAACAGTTGATTGTATTCTAAGTTTTAAATATAATTGATAAAAGTAGGAAGTACCTTGCGGCATCATATGCACTAATTTTGTCGCAGGATAGGTTTGGTTTGGAGTGACCAATGAGTAAATTTCAATCACAATTACATATATTTAATGAAACAAAAAATTATTCAATTTAAGTTTTTATACTTTTTTTTTTTTTTTTACCAAGAAATAACTATTGAGATTTGTGGATGGCAATGTGTAACAGAAAGAGCAATTTTCCATAATTTATACGTTATTCTAAAAATTCCTGTCCTTTTATATATTTTTGGTATTTTTTTCAACCTTATACTTCATTCTATGTGGCACAGGATGGTAAGTGAAACTCCCCCCCCCCCCCCCCCCAACCGCACAACCACAACTGTGGTGGAATCTGTAACATCAACTTATTGTGGGGCAGTACTCAGGATATTTCTGCTTCTCTTATAAACATTTCAATTTGGCGTCATCAAAATGTAAATTACATACTGTGTAAAATATAGGGAAAAGTCTGTATACCAAAAGTGAATGTGCACTAAAGCATCAGAAATACTGTACACTATAACAATTCATTAGAGACTGTATACAAGATACATACAGCAGACATTCAAATTAAAAAAATCACGAGGTCTTGATCACTCATCTCAATGAAAACTCTTCTAATGAACAAACACAACAAAATTCTTTGCCCACGTTATAATGTAATTACTATTCACTATCAAATATTGCTTCTTGTTGCTTAATTTTACATTTCCTTTGCAGATTTTTTTTATTCTGCATGTTTTAACATTCCATCTTCCACAGTGCAACATGTTTGTTGGTTCACATTATTCCACCTGTTCCATTTGGTTCATACATCTACATGTGCTCTATAACCATAATCAATGTTTGGCTACAGCAATTCATCCATAACATGTATGCGATAACAGGAGAGAAACACTGGGAAAGTTATTTCAGAACAAATTCCATGCATGTAATCACCACACAAAGGCTACCATGTCAGTTAAACATCTCCGAGGCCACACTTTAAATACAACTGTGGTCACTATTTCTTGATAGAGCACAAGAAAACTATTTCTAACAGCCTAAAAATCTTGAGGGCATAAGATGTTTATAAAATCAAAAGCCAGACACCTGACTCACTGTGCAGTTATAACATACACTCGACTTCACCCCATCTTAACGCTGTTTCATTTCGCCTTGGGCAAGAAATTTGTAATAGTTGAAGAGGCTGAACATGTGCTTACCGGGTACGCCCTCCTCGCAATGAGAGATGATATAACAGAAACGCGAGTCCAGCTTGTACCGTTCACCCTCTACTCTAACCAGACGTCACGCCAACCCCCCCTGAAGAGAGACTATCTGCCGAGCCACCAAGCTCCCCACCTCCGCACCAGCAGTCAACCAGTATATAAGACCCTACGCAACCCGAAAACTTCAGTCTGAAGCCTGCTACTGACATCGATCCCACCAGAAGCCTCTTTTGTGCCTGCGAAGAGCCCCTGGAAGACTCAACCACTGCTCCTGAAAACATCAACAAAACCCCCCCTCTTCCCTTTGTCATCCTCTTTCAAACTGTCATTGACAGTCCCTTCCAGACCAGCAACTCTCACTGTTACCTGCCGGTAACTGCAATCCTTACCACCAATACCCTTCCGGTAGTAACGACCAACCGTCCCTACAGGACAACAAGGTAGATAGGTAGGGAAATTACCTACCAGTTTTATCACCTTCACATCACTTCAGGTTATAACCATATCTCCTTCACCTGGCTGAGCGTAGCTTAACTTCTGTGCCAATTAGGTTAGTTTAAGGAGGTAATATGGCCCACCATGCATATTCTAGTGAATATACACATGATCTAAACTGACTTCCAAGTACTGATTTCAGAGTGTCACTGTGTTAACCTCACATATAAATCAGCCCTTTAGAGAGAAGCCAGAAGACCACACTCGACAAAACTAAATACACACATATTAGACGACCAACCATGCTGTGCCCCAGGGTAGAGTATGGTAGAGTTCGAACCATGAGCAAGACTGTCACTAGATGGCTAGCCGTCTAAGCCAACCTACACTACTACAGCACCGTCGTCCTCTACGGGGCCAGAACGGAGTAAGGGCAGGTCCTCTGTCCGCCGCTCTTTATCAGGACCACACAAAGTCAGTACTGGGTGTAACTCTTGCCTGTGGGGCCACGGCTCTTGGCAGAACACGTCAGGGAATGGCGTTGCAAGTTTCATTTTCGCGAGGTGGTAATTTGTACCTGCTATGCCATACACCCGGAAGGGTGGTGCCCAGGGGAAGTCTATAACGGTAACTTACGCCTCCAGAAATAGACTGAATTGCGATCCAATCCCTTTTCCTGCACTTGGCAGTATATTTCTGTAGAGCAGAGTTTTCACAGCCCGCACACTACACTAGAGAGACCTCTATTCTGTGCCACCCCAAGCACTCCACCCGTCCCTCATCCGTACAGCTGGTTCACCACACCTCCTGGTAGAAGGTATACACAGACGAGACGAACCCCCTCTGGGAATGGCCAGCAGATCGTCCGACACGACCAACAGCAGTCACCCGCCTTCACAGCAACTGGGGAAGCAGCCAACACAGAACAACTTGCAGCAAGGTAAACCCATTGCTTCACCAGGCTGTGACAGTGGCACATGATTTTGTTCCAGTCAGACAAAACCACACAACCTGTGTTGTATACCGGCCAAGCACCCTCTAAAAACAAAGTCATCCCTGCTTATGCTTCTCTGAGTCTGGCATCACGAACCACACTATAATATTGACCACCACGACCACCTCTTACCTCAGCCGCCATGTAACCAGGGTTTTCGAGGCACTCACCTTAAGGCAACATGCGTCAAGCCTCACTCCCAAATCACAAGGCTTGCTCTGCCATTCTTCGCGATATCTAGTGGCTGCAACGTCCACCGCACCCCTCCTAGTTGTTACACAATTGCCCGCACCTCACATTCTTGATATCGACAGATTTATGTGCCTCGCACATCAACACTGAAAGGTAATTAACGAAACACTGCATAGTGATTGGTTTTACGCTTCCGCACACAGAAACACATTTATTGTTCAGAATATTTTTTTGTGTGATGCAAGATACATTTCAACAATGGTAATTAGACAACTTCAGTTCATCTGCATTGATAACCTTGGAACTAATTTCTACGTAGTTTGTATTACCGTTGACCACGATACATTAGAAAGATTGTACTGTCTACCAATGCAAGAATGGGTGTTCCAGCCAGCGGAGATTGTATTATTCACCAGCCCACTGAAGCTATGCACTTGAAGGCAGCGAGTACTAGTAACCACCGCTGGATGACAGCACTGCGTTTCGTCATTGTCTTCCATTCTCCCAGCCAGCCGGTGAAGTCACGCCAGAAAGCTACCACCCCCCACTCAGAGGCCACCCCTCGCCCAAGAGACGCCAGCCAATGAGCGCCCAGGCATACACCCACCAGAGTATAACTACGGAGTCAGAATTCAACTCAGGAGCAGTCTACAGTCTTCCACCACACTCGCTACCAGAACTGATAAGCCTGACAGTCTTCATCGCGCTAGCCGCAGAAGATCCTTCATTCCCTGCTATACATTCCTTCCTTCACTGCACCTTTGTGCAAGAAGATTTACCTCTTCCTCAGTCCCATTGTTGGGACTTAACCTGTCACGCCCTGCTTAGTAAACAAAGCATCGTGCCATTCCGTTATCCGCAACATCGTCTATCCACACTAGACAATGCTGGCCCCTTCTGGGCAACATAGGGGTAGGGAGTCAGTTTTCACAGTGCTATACTACCCCGTCCCATTTACTTTAGAACCAGGTCACCTCTACCTAACTTGCTTATGTCAGCTTCCCGTAAAAGTTCTTGATAAACATAGGAGGAAGTGCATCTCCTTATGTTTACTTACAGTAGCACGGAATATATATCGAGTCTGAACCGATCTCCCGAGTACCACGTTCTTGTAGACTTTCCATTTATCCTAGTTAACATCGCCCTTGAGAGAAAAGCAGGTGAACCTGGGAACAGTACTAAACTGAGCCAAGACACTCCTTGCTAAACCCACAAGTACTAACCGTCAATCTTTCTACATACTCCGGTAGGTAGAATGGCGGAGCCCAATCGCAGGCACACATCTTTTGGACCAGCTTGTCAGTTCCGAGCTCGTCCTTTCCATTGCATCTTTGTGCCAGAGGGGACGTTCCCTGAATTGGGAAGATGGACGTGGTCGAAACCAACACCCACGTGTAGGGATTGCAGACAGTGAGGCCTGACTTTCAGTCGCTCAACTTTATAGAAAGACACGTGCTCTGCCTTTCGCCTTACTGACGTGACAGAGTGTTGTGAACTCCACATGCCTTTTTCCAGATGAAGTGGAATAGAGGAGAAAGTTAAGCAGGTGCTACTTGCCTCTGGGTGTTTACAAGAGATGACCCCTGCCCTTATAGTTGCTATCAGACAGCTCGCTCCTAAAGAACAAGTCCACGCTCTGCAACACTTACTCGTCCACATCAAACCAGAGATACCGAGGGATCTGTTCCAGGCTCCAAACGGCTTGAGTCAGGATGTACACCCGTGGCTTGCAGAGTACCTCAGCCAGCTTGATCAGCAGACATCTTCCGTCGCATACCTCATGCCTGTTGCTCTGTCCCCGCCGACCAGAACTACTCAACGTCAACTCATCCAAGTACAGTCATTCTGCCACCAACTCGTCCAAGTACCAGTAATACAAGCTGCCCAGACATATCGCCCAAACCACAGAGCTTGAAGCAGAAGATTGCAATGGCAGAACCTGACTGTGCCCTGCTGTAAAGCTCCCAAGCCAGTTCTGTACACTGGGTGAGCTCCAGTACCTCGTACCGACTGAGAAGCCCCACCAGAAAAGGGTGTGCCTAATTTAGCATCCAACAAAATTCTGCTTCGATCTGACGTAGTGTCTCCTAGTCAACATGGCGTCGCACATCCAGTGAAACAAAGAGCTTTTCAAGACAAAAAAAAACTAATACCAACTTCAACTTTCAGAAAAAGACCACCACTTTTTAGCAAACACCAACGATCCAAGACAAAATACATGACCACTGTATCCAGTTGTATAGAAGTTCTGCATGGAGGAGCGTGGGTATAGGTTTGCAGTTCAGAAAGCCATGGACCACACAACACAAAAAAAAGGCACTTATTTATGCTCTGGTATGTCCCACATCATTCCTAAACATACATCATGGAGAAACATTTGATGCAATAGGTTCCAAGCAACCATACGTAGGAATCCACAGAATGTGATGACAGACAAGACACTTGGTAGCATGCTCAGCACACACAAGAACAAGTGTAAACTACACCCCAGCAGTTTGCGCATTCCTGCTAAATAACTAAAATAATATTGGTATTGAAGTGTACATTTGACTTAACAAGCAGATACAATGGTACTCTCTCAAATGAATGAAAAAAAGTAATATACACATTGGCAGTGATGGGTATAAAATTTTCCACTCATTAACTTAGTGAATTTAGTAATTTTCAGGATCTCTCTCTAATGACTTACCTTGATGTAATACAGCAAAACTCTCTTAAGAAGTTACTGAAGGGACAGAAAAATTTAGGCTCATTAACAAGGAAAATTTCTTAAAAGGGAATTTAATTTTCTTTTTACTGTAATTGCAAATGGCTAAGGAAAAAACCTAACTGTAAAATTTACAAAATAATAAAATTAAAGGCAGGGGAAATGTTGGTGGTTTGCTAAGTTACAAACAAATATAGTACTGTGCCAACATAACACTATCGAAACAGTGTTCTACTGCTTGCTACTACTATCCACAGGTTGTGACATGCAGTACTCAAGATAATTAGAATATGCCTTATCAGTTGCCTGCCACTCAAGATACTAGCCCCTATGTGAAGAAATAAAAAACGTTAAAAGCACACGAGAACTAAAATGAAGAAATAATACTTTAAATAACAATAAATTATAACTTCAAGTTTTCTTTACACGATACAAATATTAAAAAACAAACACTAACACACACACATTTATAATAATAAGCAAACACAAAATTAACCCAAACTGATGTACAACTTCAAAACTTTTAATTTAAACTGAAAACATAAATAAGAAGCAACACATAATATTACACAAATTTTTTTGTACTTTAATTGTGAAATGATACATTTTGCACGAAAATGATGGACAGATAATACCAATGTTATAAAAAAGAGAAAACAGGCATTCATATAGAAGCAACAAAATGTAACTGAAATAAATCCTTGTGAATACAATTATTATTCATAAAACAAATATAAAAGTTATTACAGATTACACAATTTATTGCATATTTTTTCACTCAACCTAGACTCTAACAAAACTGAAAACAATTGTAGTTGGTCTTCTACAAGTCGAAATTGCAAAATTAATAAATAGCATAAATAAATACAATGGTAGTAACAAAAAGTGAGTGGTAAAACAGCTAGAAGTGTAGTCTCCCAAGAGGCACACACTTTTCAACTTTGGAAGAACACGAAACACACTATTTAAAAAGAGCCAATAAAATAACAAGACCATGCAACACATCTCAATGCAAAGATGAAGATGTTTGCTACACAAACAAAACAAATAAAGCTTGCTTCTGTCTTACTGGACTACACGGTCCATTAAACAAGGACGCTTGGTCTTAGTTGTGAATAAGTAAGAGAAAATGACAAAGCCTATTCTCAGAGTCATACTGCCAGTATTATGTTGTGACTTTCAAAACATTCGCATGCTAGCTGAGAAAATTACATTACAATTACTGAAACCCAGACTAAAGTTATACTTTCCAGTTCTTCCTCAGTCCCATGCAAACAATCTTAATTGAGCCTAGAAAATAACACCAGAGGGACAACGGACAGCAATTGTGAATACTCAGTGTTGTAATAATATTTTGCGTAAAAAAATTTCTTACTAGGCATTACCAACATGCATACTTTCTCAGTCTTTTTATTCATATAAATTACAAATGAAACAATATACTTTATAGACAAAAATTTTAATTTAACCAAAAATAATGTACTTTTATGTTAACACAAGCATAAAACGGTTGTAATACGCGGCAAGTATATTAAGGAAAAAAAACAAAGCATGTCATACATGAAGTGATTTTTTTTCTAAGGTTTGATTTTAAAAGTGTGAATAACCAGTGAATTGTCTCTCTAAGCAAAGCAGGTATTCAATTCTTTTTTTAATATCCAGATTTTTATTTAAATGGAAGTTGACCCACTTAACAACTGACATATAAACAAGTACTAACGTTTCAAGAGTCGCAACATGAAGCTGGTCAAGGTAGCTTCTGTGAGACATCAGACTACTGTATATCTAACAACAAGAAGGAAAAAAGGGCTAGCCAACTGTGATGCCACAACTGGACTAGTGTGTGCGGTCGTGCAGGAGAAAGAACAACTATGACAGACCTCATCATAAAACAGAGTTGCCACCTTTTCCCATTTGAAAATAACACTACACTTTGCTGATTTCCAAACAATTCACCCTCCGCACCCCAGCTTTTACATTATATATTTTTCAATAAGGATAGAAGACGTTGCATTACAGCACACTTTTGCACTTCTCTGGTCTTACAAAAGTAGTCCATACACATATTGCATAGAAAACACAGCCGTATTGTTCACAATCATCAAAATTTTATAAGATTCTGGCAGTGGTGCACAACTGATGTTAGAACTGCCAAATATATTACTTGTATAGAACTGAATTCCCAGACGTTTAGCTACTGTGTACAAAACTATTCAAAGAATCTCCCTGGCATGTTTTCCAGATGAGCAGCAAACACGATACACCTTGCGGTCAGCCCTTACATTCGCAGTTCTGCATTGTAAACACTCGACAGCTCCCTCCCGTCCCTCGGTGTTCAGCTTGACGATGGTCCAACAGCTCAACATACAAAATGAAGTTTCTTTACTACGGCTCACATCATCGCTACCCAAGCATATCCACACCCAGGCTTTAAACTGAACAGTTAACCATTCGAAACTCCAAAATAAATTAAGGTAAGATTGCTCTGTTTTTCACATTTGATTTAGAGTGGGCCAAAGTTGCACTGCTTGCCCCATATAATACTTCAAGAAGAAAATTTATTTAAAAAACTGACCAGTTTTGACAATAACCAAATAACTGAACAGTTGAGATGTGACAATAAAATAAGAAACTGCAGGTTAAATACCATCTACATCCTAGCCACTTTAAATGCTCTCTCTGTGTATGTGTGTGCGTGCACGTGCACACACGTCAGCAACAAGGATAGTATATAAAGACAGTGTGCCATGATGCAATGTTTCATAAAGACACTGGCAGAAGCTTGGATAAGACTGCAATTCAAGCCTGCATGCAAGCAGATACTATGGAATAACTTGCTAACACCCAAGTAAACACACACACAATGGTTTTGATTTTGCTTCTGCAACTATGGTTCCAGGACAGACTTCACTCACAGCCCAATTGTCTTGTCATGACAAGACAATCACTTTTTTCCCTTCAAAACACCACTATCTCCGACTGGCTAAATTACCACCTTGTATTACGCAGTAACTAATAGTTCTCTAATGTAATGGGACTACACAAGTAGTAGCAATAAAACACGTCCTTGATAAACTTGCTTTCCACTTACTATGATGAACAATGAGCGGTTAACCTGCTCGCCTGCCACTAAGGCAAACTGTGTTCAATCCCGGACGATACCGCTGGTCGGCAGGTTTTCTCGAGAATCTCCAGTTTCACTTCAGTGCTGCTCCATTCTCTCACGTCAATCACCCTGATTGGCTCCTCCTCACTGGTGACAGACTTGTGTACGCGGGAGTACAAGGGCTCGAGCTGATCGCCTATAGTGAATGCACACAATGCGGTGCAGTAGAAAGACTACGCGACAGGCTGGACCCGCTGCAACAAAAAGCAGACTATTTGTTTATCTTGCCATAAATATGAATGTAGTATGGCACTACGAGTCAGATCATGTTATATGATTTGTTTTCTGGTGTTTTTGTGGGAAAAAATACTTTACATGTATTTAATTTTTCTTGTGTCATGGTATTTTCTGTGTGCAACCTGCACACATGTGGTAAACTGCCAATGTAACTCAGAAAGTGAAAATTGTATTGACGTGAAAAAAGGCCACAAAAAATAATTTCCTGAGCAATTATTTCAGAGACTTTAATACTCTTACAACACATATTTTAGGCTGCAAAATTTTAAATTTTAAGATGATTAGAGCTGAAAAAAAATTTAGCACAAAAATTTGCCATGAAATATTATTTGCGGTTACTGTATATTCTAAACCTGCTTGCATACAGAAAATTTTGTACAGATGTTGACTGCTTGCAATTTAGTTGCCAACAATTTTCTTCCTAACCATTTTTTCTATGACAAACTTTTTTTGAGATCTGCCAAATGTAGGCCTTTCTGAAAGATCAAGAACCTAACTTTGGCCACCAACAATGTTTCTTATTTGCGAATAGCAATTTGTTTCTTGAACTGTGTTTAGTATAAGTGACAATTTGTGGGAATGTAACTTGTCCATTAAACAAGGACTTGTTACATGCAATGTGGCACAGTAGTAGAACATTGCAACTGTGTTTGGTAGGGCCAGGGCCTGGCCATCCTGAGTTCTGTTAAAACCCTCCAGCCGACTGCTGAGATAGCTTGTTACTAGAGGCAATGGCAGAGTCCTACCCGTTCCTGCTTCCCCAAGCAACTTACTCCGTCTCAAACGACCTCGCTGTCGATGAGATGCTAAGCCAGCCCTACCTACCTCCCTCCCCTACCAACATGCAGAGTGGTCACAACGCAGAAACTGCAAAGTTTTACATGTACATTCATCTAAATACGCATTCTTAAACACGTAATTCTTATCAAACATCCAGAAAACTGTTTCATTATCAAATATAACTGAAATAAATTGCAGTATTAGGAACAGGAATTTATTGGAGTACTAAAATATTTATGAATCATGTATCCATTTAAAATTTGTCAGCCCGTATACTGAAAAGTTTTTTACAGAATATGTTGATTATGTAATGTTGCCCAAAAGAAATTTAAAAAAAGGCCAGGTCTAATGATTTCAAGCCAATTAAACTGCACAGCATAAAATAGTTAATGTAGCAGAATCACAACTTTCACTGTTCTACAAGTAGATATATGCTTGGTCAGCTGAAGATGGAAACAGGTATAAGGGAACGGCACAATATAAGATGGCAAGACAATAACTAAACTAAAGCTAAATAAATACTGTACATAGAGGAACAAATGATAACAGTTGATATACAAATAGCTACAGCTGTAAAATGACCAAAACCACGTCAGCTGAGGAGAGATTTAGAACGCACTTGACGAGGTTGTCAACAAGACGCTGAAGTGAGGTGGAGATGATATGACAAAATACCGGGCCCGAGGGAAAACAAGAACCAAGATAAAATGCACAAGTGATCAACGCCCATCACATCTGTCTAAACAGCACAGAGTTTAAAGTAACTAATTTAACGCAAACCTCTTCACCAGCAACGAGCGAAATAAAGCACCACAGCATACCACATTTTTCAGATCAGAACTGAGTCAATCACTGCCTAAACTGGTATTATCAATAAAAATAAATTTCTTCGGACCTGCTAAACTGAAAAATAAGAAAAAAATGATACATGCATAACATGACATCTAAAGGCGTACATCCTCCAGTTTCACAACCATGCCATCATTATTCTCTCCCTGTACTACTGAAAACGCTAATGAAATCAGTTACAATTTGCAGTATTGTGGTGCACAAACTACTCTGGAGAAAATACACTACTTCCTGCAATTACGTTTACAGTATAGATATGAGGTGGTCTGCCTTACACAAACAGATGTGATAGAAAAGATGGTAGAGATATGTTTTTTTTTAATTTCACAAGGCTATGCCAGAAGCAGAGAAATTCCTCTTAACTGCCAATGAGATTCTTTGATACTCTACATACACGAATGAAGGCACAGCAAGCAAGACTGAGTTTGACAAATGTGTGTGTGTGTGTGTGTGGCTCTTGAGAGAGATACCTGGCTACAAAATCAGTCAGTTGCATAAAAAACAAGAAACTGTTAGTACATAATACTATGCACACCACATCTTTCATATATGTATGTGTGTAAATGTATCTTCCATAGGTAAGATACTCTATTAATGCTGTGGTCACAGGTGATAGTTGAACACATCGAGTTTTAGTTTGCCAATATCTTCAAAAGCCTGTCAAAACAAAAAATTGCATAATTAGCAGTGATGCACGGCTGCAAACCAGCGTAACAACACATTTCACAGAGCAGACAGTCTGATGTAATCTCTGAGAGCTTTGTTATCACACCTCTTCCAGCAAATATTAACCCTGGAAAATTTGCCACTTTTGAAATACCATGTGGACAGTCCTGTTGGTAAATTGTATTATTTTGAACGTAGCGGCCCACAAATCTGTAATACTTACTACAAAACAACACTGTACAGTCATTATAGTCGTCAGCATCAACATATTCACATACGTCTCTGGAAATTGTTGTACATAACCCGTTACACACTGTACATCCATATCAATACCAGTTGTACATGACACACCCGTAATATTTACAACATCTTTACTTTGTGCACGTGTGCAAATCCACATCACGACAAGGTACTTTCCCACTGCACAGGTGACTGCATTCTGTTAACATCGCCTTATGAAAAACAATACCTAACTAATTTTCAATCAAGACCAAAAATAAAACCTACAGTAACTATAAAGTCATATACAGTAATTACAGGATCCAATGTCTCTGCACCTCAGTTTAACAAAGGCAGCTGGTGTGTGTTCGATTGCCTGTAGGACTATCACTACCCCCCTTCCCTTCACACACCATTCCTTTTGTATGCAACATTTAGTTTTGCTTACTATGAGTTGAAACATTTCTCATTAAGAAATAAAATAGACTACGTCAGCAGATAAACAGCTTCACTAACACTATAGTTTATGCTTTTGACGCATGCCGCTTATACCACTGTTACATACGATTACTACTCATCGTTCATCACGTCAAGTATTCTTACTTCAACCCACACGAGTGTCGATCCTGCAAACCAATACACGGACGTTGCGCACCGCCTAAATCCTACCGGGTGGCCGAACACGAGTGCCAACAAGCTGCCAGCTACCTCGGGGCGCGTGGCCGAGCGCCACCGAAGATCCATGAAGTAGAGTACTGATGAGAGGGTTCTCACCTCCCACGTCAGCCTCACAGCAGGACGTCACAGGGAATCCCCGCACCCGTCGCTGCACCCTACAGTTCTGAATAGTGTAAGTCCGTGAGCAGCTGGGCTACGGAGTCATTCGTCTTGCTATTCTCTCGAGTTCACCCCGAGCACTCTCTATTGCTGAGGCCTCCAGCGAACCACAAGCCTTCAGCAGCCCTCAGCGGCTGCTCCCTGCAACGACTAGAGTCTTTGACAACAGGTAACTAAACACGACCACACCTTCCTACTACCACAAGGGAACTTTAACTTCTTCTTGTCTCTTCTAGACACATGATAATTAGACAGTTTTAGTTCCAATACTCCGTCTGCTTGGTAGGAGATAACACAGGTCACTGTATTTATCGAGTCCTCAATAAATACAGCTTTGTTCTTTAGTCATACGCCCATACGTTTTTCATTTCTAGAGTATTATCTACTTCGCCAGCTAGGAACAATTCATATTGTACACTACCTACCGATGAGAACCGGGAACGTTTAAATCCAAACTAGAGTTGACTGAAGACCCCCTTCTGGAGTATTCCAGTCGTGTACACATCCAAGACAGCCGCCTGTTTCCTCACCCGAGCACCAAGGTGCTGGATAGAAAGAACAGAGAAGCCACGACCAATCCGAGGAGAGACGGCAAGCCTAGGTTGTATCCCCTGCCAGAGCACTCAAGTGCTGGATGGGGGTATCTAATTGGGTGTTGCAGCCTGATCTTGGCTGGATATCATATCCAGTAGAAGCAGTGGTGGTCCACACAGATCAACATCTCTGATCTGCCCACCAAGTTGGGGAATCGTCCGAGGCACCGAGCTCGTGCTGCCAAGCAGCTACTGGACAACACTATTATATGGAATAGTTTTCATCAGTGGTGCACAAATTGTATTGTTCAGCAGCGAACCACGCTCTATGCCTTATAAGGAACGGCCGATGGCGTAGGGAGCAAATAATCGCTCATCTTGCTGCAAAGCAGCGGTTTACCTTAACCCCTCCTACAAAGGAAAGACAGGGGGAACGGGACAACGCCGCCTCACTAAGGTTACGAGCAATCCCGACTGCTCCCGTGGTGCGCTACATATCTTTTCCACCGCACATCCGTACAAGCCAAGATTACCATTCCATAACGAGAGGTTTAGTGTAGAGGCCGGAAGCTAGGTACGGAATCGGCAACGCCAGGTTTGGGAGCCAGGAGTCAGAGGCCTGGAACCAATAGTACTGTGAGCTGGCACAGTACAACCCACCCAAAACCCGAGGATACAACCCAGCTAACTCTCTAACCAGAAACGTTGTTGAAACGCACACTTGGTCTAGTGCAATAAAGCCACGGCGATAGTGCCCCAACAGTCAATATCAAGGTGCGCTTCAATCTTTTCCTGCAGTTACATTTTGTGCATCACTTACAGTTTCCAACTCAACTGGCGATAAGCTACTAAAACACGACATGTAAGCATTTTTCTAGTGTTAAACACACCTAGAGCATCATCAAGGTAATCATTTGTACAGATGATGTACAAAATTTCTGCCAGTAAAATGGCGAGTACAAATTGATACTACACTAAATATCAGATACACACTCCAGAATTGCTTTCTTGGTAAGCCCAACAGTAATTACGTATAACAAAAAATGTTGTAATATGAAAATCCATTAGTTTAGTAACCATTTGCATTCCTTGGTTGTGTCTATGTAATTCTTACATCCACAACCAATTTGCCTGATCATGATGATCTTGAGGACTAGTTAAGGGCGCACAGTTTTTCAACTATTATGTTTACATTGATAATGTAAATTTACACCTCTACAACACTGATGATTTTAAGCAAATCAATCACAGTGCATCATACATGAACACAATCATAAATTTGTGAATGTGTGTCTCAAGATTCAAAAATTAATCACACAGTGGTGGTTTTACGTAGTTGGTGAGAGAAAGTGATCTTAAGCCACCAGTGCGGTAGATCTTGCACTCAGAGAGTAATATGCATTAGTGATGCCACAAGCATACAAAGGCCTGGCTTTGAGTAGCCCCCTACTGCAGTCAATGTTGCTCACTACGACGAAAATTCGCTGCAGTCATTAGTATTACTGTCAGGGTTAACAATTTTTCCATTATTAACACAAACATACATAATACCTCATTGTCTATATTGATGCACGCCACTTATACTAATACAGCGAAAGTGTGTTGTAACGATAGTTTATATCAGCACAAAAATTGTCGTTATAGCAGACTTTCGTTACAAAAAAATATATTACAAAATCTCACGTTCACCAATTTTTCATTTGTGCTATATATTAACTTTAACGGCACAACCCAAAAAAGTAAAAAGACTGATAATATAACTCATTAACATTAAATTTATATGGCGTAGAATTTAATCACTAGCGGAGAACAGATGCAACGTATGTAAGGTTTTGGAGCGGGAGGGTGGCAAGGCAATGCACAATGCACGTAGCTTTCTCCACGTGCAAGGTCAGCCAAGGTCATGGCGCTTCCTGACGCCACGGCGGCGGCTGTGGGCGGGAACACTGAGACAGACAGGCAACGTGTGTACGCAAAGTTATTATGTACAACTATCACATGGCACATTTCTTAGCTAAAATTGAGTGAAGAAATTTTATTACATTATTAACAGTTAACAAAAAATCCTTCTTATTAGCGAATATAAAAATACAGATTGATTCACAAAACAATCATTAATTAGCAAAATGTGCAATAGTTTAGAACCAAAATAAACTATCACTCTTTCTTGAAATAAGAATCAATGTTTGTACACTCTAACGGCTTGCCCTTATGACAAACGACAGGACCTCTTGGAAAGTTAGCAACTCTCCAAATGTATAAGCAGTATTTGCAGGTGTGCAAGGCAGTTACGCAATTTAGACCCTTAAAATTTCTATACGTACTCATCTTATACTGTATGATAATATAAAAATACTTGGCAATATTAAAATCGCCCGACAAGTTGCTACTCTAATTTACGTGACGTTAATATTAATATAAAAACAATAACATATTTTCTGAATATCATGAAACAAAAATGTCCAAAAATGCATAATCCGTACTATGAAATGGTAACTTTCATAAACAATGTCACCTAAACAATTTCTACACGTAATACCACATACAATGCATACTGTATTTTAGCATGTACAGGCTGCATGGAACTGTTTTTAAGGCCCAAGTTTTGTTCACATATGGGAACAACTGAAATTTGTCAACTACACATTCCTGTGAAGCGATTGCACTTGCACACATCCTTCGTCAACAACACAATTGTGATGAGCGTGACTAACGTGACCCTATGTCTTGCCAGCAGGCGAGGCGGTTTACAGCTGTGCTGCCGGTACCGTACAGATCGCTTCAGTTCATTCTCTCTCTCTCGTGTGCGCTTTCTGCTCCACAGATAAACAAATGTGAGGCAGTGATCCAATTCGTTTCTATAGTCCATTCCCAATTGGAAGCGACTTATGAACATAAACCTTTGAAAAAACACTCTTAGGCATAACACATCAACCTGTTTTTTCAATAAAATGTATTCCACAAATATATAACACCGTGGTTAACTTTTGAGTACTCTATTGGTGAATAAATGAAACTTTACCTTAATATCTTCTATAACTCGTAATATTTATTTCTTTTTAAACAGGACTTAACAACAGCGAGAGCAGCGACGTTGGCAACAGCCGGTAAGAAATAGTTCACAGTTAAAATATTGTTTTAGCCTAGTTTTTTTAGTATACTATGTGTAAATTAAACGATGCCTATTGAAATATTTATACATTTAGATAGTCCTGATGGGAACATCTCATTTTTACAGTTTAAAATAACAGCGGAGAATATTGCGAGTAGGCTGTAATGGTACAGTATTGTTTTATCGAGCTAGAAATCAACTGTCTACTGAACGAGGCTTGTTGTTCTTTCTCTGTCTTTGTCTCTTTCACACTTGGGAAGTTTTACTTCGCGACTACATGAAAATTGTAGCATATTTCATACTTATTACAGCAAAATATTGATTTTTGAATTTGTAATTTACCACTGAAAAGAGATTTTAATGTTTGAATACTTATTTGAATATATTTAGATACGATGGCGGGGCAGAAACAAAGTGAAGTTGGCAAATGTCGCGAGCCATGACATGGCGTGTTGCTGTTTTACCAAACAAAGCGTAAATCATACTTACTACAAAAAATACTTCAAATTACATCATATTTGTAGACGTTGCAATTTTTAAACCTACCTAAGCAAGTTACGATGTTGTGATAAATCTGTGTTTCCACGGCAGTAATAAATATACTGTTACGGTGTGTTTTGTTAATGTTTGCGGGTGAAATAGTGTGGCGTGGCAGCATGGTGATCGTTACGCTGGATCTGTGTGTTTGCGTGATTTCAAATATTTGATGTGAACTATTTATATGTTTTAAATGTGAACTGTTTTTATGACAAAGTTATTTATTTACATCCATGTCTGTATATCTACCACAACGTTGTACTTATGCCCTGGGAGTTTGAAACACAGTCATGTAACGTGATTTACCACCAATCTCAGCCCCCCTAAATTTGAATAAACCTGATACACAGTAAGTAGAAATACATATAAATACTAGCTGAATAAAAGTTACAGTAGGCTTATTTATGTGCATGTTCATAGCTAAATTTTAAGTTTGTATGACAAAAATGAACCACACGAGTTGCGTGCTTGATTTTAATGTCTCTTTTTCATTGGACTGGCTATTCCTTCATTATTTGAATTGAGGCCGTCCTTTTAAAGAAATAACCAAACACATATCAATAACAAAAAGTTAAATATTATAGTTCATTACCGCGCAGTTGTAACAGTGTTAAACAGAGTCGCAGCCAAATATTAAAGTGCATTACATGTAATGTGTTAAGTTGTGGAAAAAATGTTAATATAACCGCAAGAACTATTGTTAATTCAGGCATTTTTAAAACATCATAAAGCTGATAGAAATAATGTTATAAAGCTAAACTGGAATATTCATACGAAATGGTTTTTTTTTAAATAGCCCTAAGACAGATTCTTTGAAATGCTGTACACAGTAAACAACACATTTGTTAAAAGTAGAAGGCACGGCACGTTTCAATGATTATGTTTACGTGTAGCTAAAGTATACGAACACACGTACAAACACAATGGCATATAAATATTGATTTTGACAGATGCTACATGGCAGTGGGATGGCAATGTTTGTTTTCATTTGGCTGAAGGACAAAAAACGGGCCTGCAAGTAGATATTTAGCAAGGTTCCGAGAAAGTTGCTTCCAGTGGCGAATGGACTAGTGTTTAATTTTTCTTAACTTGAGCCTGGCTTTTTGTACAGTTTAGTCGAAACAATACGATGTTTAACTGCCTAGCATGCAATGCTGCATTATTTCGGTGTTATTATTTTGAAAATAAAATCTGATATGGTGGCAATTTGGTAATTTCTCTACTTCAAAATTGACAAAACGCAAATTACTAAAATACGTCTTAGATTTTGTAGACAAACAGGTCACACGAGCATTTTGCTAACAAAAAGTCCCAATTGGAACACAGTCTCGTGATAATGGAAAAGGAACAATCGAGTTATTATGCAAAATATAAATTGATAGTTGTGAAATATGTACGTGAACATGAAAAAAGGACAGTTAGTAGACGACAAAAATGTACGGTTCTGGTGCGGGGGAAAATATACGCTGTAAAAACTGCCCAAAAGAAAGTGCTTTGCGAGGCAAAATGTGTAAATACCTGGAACTAGAATAATAGCTGTTTCATCACGTGCGCACCATTAGGAATAATGGATTTTCTGTCACCACAGAAATGCTTCCGTTTGAAGTCAGGGAAACTGCAACTAACAAAAACATTCCCGTAACAGAATTTAATCCAGACGTTTGAAGGCGATCAGACTAACCAATTCTTAGCAGCTGTTCAGTGCAATAATAGCACATATAAATAGTTTACTTGTACTCTCAGGTCTATTCCTTGACGATGCAGTGCAGGACCTTAGATGTCCGTTTATTATGGACGGAAACGTTTTTACAGTTTACCATTTTATTTCCACAAAAAATCTCGTGTAAAGGCAACATTCTATATTTTCGCATGAAAAAATACGGTAATTTCCAATGATTGATTCAAAGAAGTTTTATTAAAAACACTAATCCATAGGTGAATTGTTTGATATTATTTTAGGGACACATATTCACATTGCATTTCACTATTAGCTTTGACCGATATTGAAACTTTCTGCTTTGCGTTTACACAAATACACAGTGACGAGCAGACAAGCAGCACGCGACGTAACACCGTTGAATGTCGGTGCTGGACTGGACAGCACGAAGTCAGCCACGTGGCCACAACAGGCAAACTGTGAGCGCGTTACCAAGTCTGCGCGCAGCCTGCTGGCGGCAGCAATGTTGCCATTTTTCCCACAGAGTATATGGGCAATTGAGGATGCCGATAAATGTTATCACTATAGCGGACTTTCTGTTATAAAGCATACACGTTACATCGGACTTTCACTGCAACTACAAACAATTACAACTCATCTCAAGAGCAACCCTAGTACATGACTTCTATACACGTGAGATTCAAAACCCGCACCATTTTCTACACAGAAGTAACGGTCTGCCACAATCCTGGTGGGCAGCCGGACACGTGGTAACGAGGGGTTGCAAAAGACAGCGGCGTGTACCCCTCTTCCCTCCTGCAAAGAGCCAACAAGCTATCAGCCACCTCGGGCCATGCACGAGCACGACTGAGGATATGTAAATGCGGCGAGATGACCAGAGGGTGCTACACCCACTCTGGCCTTGCACCTGAGGGACGTCGCACATCCTCTCCCGCGGCGGTCCTCTTCAGTTGTTCCTGCAGTCTTCTCCGAGAACATGGGTGCTAGAGCCTATTAATACTGCAAGATCTTCAAAAGCCCTTCCAGAGGCAGTCGTCAATGACCTAACAGTCTTCAGCAGCCACCAGAGGCTGCCACCATTGACGTCGCCGTAAGAGCTCTGCAGTCCCACTACCAAACGCTCCAGCAATTCCAATAACTACAGAAGATTCTGTAGCAACAATACACACTACACGTAATTCTTCTTTGTCTCCTACAGACACCTCCACTTAGAGTTCGGTTTGTATCTAAGTAATCTTCGACAGTTTTCACTTAACGTCCCCACTTAGCTTAGGACCAGGTCACCCTACACCTGGCTATCGTAGGATTACTTCCAACCACCGGTCTTCTTGGCAGGAGAGCACATGTCACCGTGTTTAATAAGTTTTTAATAAACACGGCTTTGTTTCTCTTGCCCTCGAGTCTCATTCATACGGTAATGTCACCAATTACTGGGAGAACCTCGAGCTAAGTACTGCCAACCGGAACCGGGAAATTATTCTTATTCTGAAATTAGCAACAACTTGATACTCCCTCTCAGGCGGCTCCAAGTTGACTACACACCCATTAGATGGTCATCTATTTTATTCCTGCCAAGTTTACAGGTACTGGAGGAGTAGAATAGATGAGCCACAACCACTAGCAACACTCCTCAACCAGGGAGAGACGGTACATCCAAGTTGCACCCCTACCGGAGCACCTGGGTGCTAGCGGGGGTATTTGCTTAGGTGCTACGGCCTGGCCTTGGTTGGGATCGCACACCCAGTGATAGTCTTGGCAACCTACACGGCTCCAACACTTCTGATCAGCCCACAACAGTGGGGTATCTTCTGAAGCACCAGAGCTCACATTGGCAAGAATGTTGCCAGGCAACATTAATTTAGGGCTATCCGCGTCCGTGGTGCTCCTTTCGAGGTTCTCAGTAATTACAATTACTCTACACCATTCAAGGTGAGGCACGGCACCAGGAGAGAGGAGCAAAGAGTAGAGCTCCTTACTGCCAGACAGCTGGCTGGTCTAACCCCTCTCACAGCTAGCCGACTAGCCGAACGAGATTGTGCTGCCTTACTTCGGTCAATGGCACAACCTAGGACGACTGACATTAACCCTGCTACTTTCCCATCAGAACCATTACGTACACACCCGACCTGCCATCCAGTGGTAAGAGAGTTACTGAATAAGACCGAGAACCGGCTAGGCTTTCCTAATAGTAACTTCTGGAGCAGGGCATCCGAGGACTGGAACGGTGAGTACTGTGTTGTGTCACATCATGCCCTCGCCGAAGACGAGTGACGTAATCAGCTATATCCTGCTACCCATCACATGCAAAATGACACGGCACAGAGCCCTAGCACCTCCTGCCCATTGTCAACTACGACTAGGCTCCAAAATGAGTCGCAAACCAGACCAATCCAAGTGACTAGTAACCCGTAAAGTCTATAACTTTGTACCGACACGTAAGGCCACATGCTCGACCACTATATCTAGTTGTAAGTAAGCATAAGCCAAGCTGCACGCACAACCGACCAAAGTGCAACCAAAGCCACATGACCGTAATCAAGCATTAGCTAATTGGACACACGTCAATATGTATTATATATGGGGATTGTGGAAAGCGAAAGTGGGGGAGACGGGGATTGTGGAATGCAGGGAAGACAAGACGGGACAGGGATTATAAAAAGCGAGAGTAACTCTGAAATTCAAGGGCAGGGGGAGACTGCTGATCCCAGAGGAAACCAACCGACCAATGGCACAATTCCCATGTGCAAAAATCTGGGAATGACCCTGCTAGGAACTGTACCCAATTTGCGTTAAGTATGTTAGTAAGAGGCAAGCTCTAGCCGCTGAAATACCACGGCTCCACGAGTGAAGAGAGTTGGATGGAGGAGTGGTAACAGAGTGGCAGAAAAGGATAAAAGGAAAGGGATGGGGGGGGGGGGGGTACATAATATATAGGTTTTCAGTTATCACTTACCTGATTAATACAGCAAAACACACTTCAAGGAACAGAAGAATTGTAGTGAAATGCAGTAAAGTATGAAAAAAGAGGGAAATTTAGGATGACAATATAATAGTCAAATGGAGGAAAGTATAAAGTCGGTATAAAAAAAGGAGGTCTACTTAGTAGGACAATTTAGAGACTGGACCACGCGCACTGAACCAGAAATGGGGAAGGAAACAGCAATGGACTGGCCAGTGTGTAAATATGTTTCAGCGGACTCTTAGTGATTGGGCGCATGAATACTTGGTCCTAGCAGCATCCAAAGATCAGTGGAACTCAAGATGGCGTTGGGGTGAGTTATTCGTAGTGACAATCACTCTATCGGTTGTCTGGCAAAGTTTGTGCGTGAGTTGCATAACAGGCTGCGTCAACAAATTATGCTAGGAATCTGTGTGCAGCAAATTTGCAGAACAGGAATAGAACACGAGGTCTCCTGAAAGTGAAGTGAGTAGACAGAGGAAGAAGGGAGAGGTGCAGGTGTGAGAGCGGGCATTGGTACGTACCTCAGTGAAGGGAATGCAGTCGGCCTGCAACACCTCCTCGTAGTTGCCGTACTCTGTGAACCTGACCACACACGTGCGTTCCGACACTCCCGTCACCTCTGCATTGTAGTACTGCACACACAACCACATATGCATACTTTCAAACATCCTATACCACAACTGTGAAGCAAGCTTATCACTGTGTATGTGCGTATGTGTGAGAGACAGAGAGGAATGAGCACCAACAGGAATGGCACACATCACAGCTAGACTCACAATGAGATCAAAGTAGCAGTGAAAGTGGCCAGTAGTATGACCATATTGACTCAAATACAAAACAACATATTATTAAATAGCATTCGCACATTGACTTCGGTCTACAGGAAAAAATTATATCTTAACAAACATAAAAATCTGAATAAATCCCCAAGTTATTTTATTGGTAATGCATCTGTAATAAGTTTTTCTAATCATAAAATAAAATTTGTAAGGCAGAATGTTGAAATATTTACTTGACGCTTACCGCTCCTACTACTAATCAACTACGATTATGACTCATCGCTCTTTACATGAAGTATACTCTTACTTCAACATATGTAAGAGTTGTCTACATCAACCACCCACAAGAAAGAATTGTGTATGCAACACTTTGCACATAAATGCTCTATGGCTTAACCCGGGTAGCCTAGCATATGGCCACAAGGATACCGAACTAGTGGGCACGTCGCCCCCCGCCCCCCTCAAACGTGCAGAGAGCCAACAAGCTGCCCGCCACCGGGCAAGGCTGAGCGCTACTGAAGATGAACAAAGCAGTATTGCTGACTACTGCTGACCAGAGATTTTCAACTCCCACGCCACGGCAGAAAGATGTCGCACACCTTCTCCGCACCCTGCTGCGGCAGCCTAGACATGTCAGTGCGCAGCAGGGCTCCAGCAGTCATTCTTGTTTCTACTCTCGCGACATCTCGAGCACTATTCAGTGCTGGGACCTACAGAGATCTTCCAAATCTTAAGTACGCCCCCAGTGGCTACTTCCAACTACGACCAGTGAACACGTTAACACTCGTTAACTTCACTGTGTCTCTTCTAGACGCCCGCTTTCTTTAGTACAGTTTAGTAGTAACGTATTTTCACGTCTAGAAGAATCTTTCCCTTTTTAACTTAGGACCAGGTCGCCTACACCTGGCTAATGTAGGTATCTTACAGCACTCCACTGTTCAATAGTAGAGAGCACGAGTCACGTCTTTATTGATTATTCAATAAACATAATTTTATTCTCTATCCATACGCTTGTTCATTTACACAGATCTTTCTATTTTGCCCGCTAGGAACAATTCATGCAGTGTACTGCCAACAGAAACAGAGTATTTTCCTAAGCCTAATTAACACATCCATTAGACGGCCGCCTGTTTCTTCCCAACCAGCCGAGCACTGGTAGTGCTGGAGTGACCATAGCCTGAGTCTTGCCGTTCAACCTTGCCTGAATTCACATTCAGTAGAGGCATTGGTGGTCCACACGGCTCCACGTCTCTGATCAGCCCGCCAAGCGTGGGAGATCAGTGGAGACGTTTACCGAGCTCGTGCCAGCAAGCAGCTACTGGACTGACACTGTTAAATAGTTTCTCGTCAAGGTACACTACGTGTATTGTTCAAGCAGCGACACTCTATTCCTTACAAGGTATGGCACGGCCAAAGGCGTAGCGAGCAAAACTTAGCGTTTCTTGCTGCCAAACAGTGGTCTGCACTTCCCCCTCCTACGAAGGAAAGGCAGACGTGACGGGACCGCGTCACCGCACTCAGGCGCCAAGCAGTCGTGACTGCTCCCGTGGTTTTTGTATATTTCCCACCGCATATTCGCACCAGCCAAGAGTAACACCGGTTCTGACAGGACTGGTTTACAGGACCGACGCTAGGTACAGCCTGATCATCATTCCCAGGTTATGGAGCTGGGAATCTGTCGACTGGAACCATCAATACGGTGTAGAGCAAACCCAGCAACCATTAAGTTGACATAAAGAATCAAAACCTCAACTGCATCAGCCTCACAACGTTCTTCGGAGAAATTGAGTAGCTAACACCTCTCGCCAGCGATTAATGAACCTGTATAAAACCACTCTCTTGGTCTAGCGTATAAATCCAAGGTGATCGTGCCAAGCAGACCTTAACAGAGCACGCATCAACTTTCCAAATAATTGAGCACTGACTATTCCCAATTTGCTAGGTACTAGATTAAACTTACTCTTAACACATACGTTGCTGGAACTTAAAGCTGAAATTGTATTTACGCAAATTCTTGAAGTTAGTGTTACATACAGTAGAACCCTTGTATTACACAATTCAAGGGGAAAACTGCAAATAGTGTAATCTAGGGGAAAGTGTAAATAAAAGTGAAAAACATCATGACAAACCCTACTTCAAGCTAACTGTTACTAAAAGAACAGCAAATGTATTATACAATGTTTAAACACTAGCATGATATATTTGATACTTAAAGTGAACTTACAAAAAAATAGGAAAATTAATTTCACATAAATTTTTATATACTTTTTAAATTCAGCACTCCCTTATTTTACTAAGAGCAAAATTGAACTCGGCTAGTTGCCAGGTAATTAATGTAAAATTTCATATTGCTTTTAAAAGATCTTAAATACTGAAAGGACTAGGTGAAGTAAAAGTGTGCCCCTGCAACACAGGCTACTGATGATTATCAGCACCTGTCACAGCAGGCAGCAGTGGAGTGAGTGGCATATCACAATTTCCCCTTCCAGTAGATGATTATCTCAGAGCAGGGTACCTTCCACTTCCATGAGTGACAGGCTTTCAGTTAGTTGTTGAAATAAGAATGGCAATTACCAACTGAAAACAGCAGCAGTTAAGTATGTCTTACTCCAACATCCCCACCCTATTATACTCAACTTCGCTCCCAACTTGCAAGACAACAAAAAATGGGAAGGCACTCGCATTTGCCATGTAAGTTGCAGGAACGTACTCTAATATAAACATAGGGGAAATGGCAGGACCTCCAATTAAACTAACTGGACACCATAGTTACAGATTCTACTCGCTAGACCAAAAGCAACTTAGGTAGTGGGGATGAGGCGAAGAATGTTGGCTAGTTCTGATACACTCTCACCTCTAGTGACGTAGTTCAGGTAAGTTTAGTCTAAAGCGGGGTGAATGTCTGCACGTATGTTCCAAAATCGTGCTTCTTTCGTCCAGAAGACAAAGCTGTCCCAACCTAGGCAAACTCCCACTCCAGTTAAGAAGCCGTAAACAGGGTGATACTCATAGCTGGTACGAACACACGGTGGAAACTCAATATTACCGGTGCAGGCGCGACTGCTTGATGTCTTGAGTTCGGAGGCACAGTCCCATTCCGCCTGTCTATCCTGCGTAGGATAGGATGATACTATCCTCGGCCAGGCAGCAGGGTGAGCCAAGTGTTGCTCTCTACGTCTCCTACCACTCCTCCTCTCACGAGGCGTAGGGTAATAGTTCTATAAATCACGCAGTGCACTGAAACAGAAATACTAACAGTGTACCCCAATAGTGACTTGTCGGCCGGCTGATCCCACACCATAGGCGGACTGATCAGGGACGTTGAGCCGGAGTCGCACCAAGCCTCTACTGGTTGTGTCTCCTGGTGTGAAGGTGTTACTAGTGGTTGGGGCATTACTGTTTCTTCTCCACGAGCACTAATAGTGCTCTGTGTTTGATGGGAAGAAACAGGTAGCCGTCTAATGTGTATGTCTTAGTTAGTTCGGTTTAATTTAACTTCCCTGGATTCCGTTGGCAGTGCAAAGCGTAATCTACCTCCAACTGTGAATACATACATATACCCTGGAAATAAAAGTAGTTAAGTAGAAAGCAATATGTGTGTATTGAAAGTTCAATAGACACGTGACCTGTGCTACCTCCTACCAAGTCGAGGATAGCTGAAGGTAACTGTGTGGTTCCAGGTGGAGGTGACCTGGTCCTAAGTAAGAGGGAAAAGCTGATTCTAGACGAAAATAAGAGACACAGTTGAACTACTAATTACAGGTGTCTAGAGGAGACGAAGATAAAAGAAAAAAGTTTGTGTTTGTACGTCACCGGGTTGACTGGTCGTTGGCGTACATGGTTGCTGCGAAGGAGTACTTGTATGCTTCGTACTTCTCTAGAATTCCTGAGCACTAAGAGTACTGTGGGCAGTGCAAGAGATGTGAAAGAATGACTCCAGAGCTTGGCTGCGGCCGGACTTGTATAGTGGTAGCTTGTAGGTTGCTGGCGTGGGGAGCGGGGGAGGCATGACGTCATCCGTCATCCGGCCCTGGGTGGCGTGAGAATTATCTTGTCAGCGGTTCTGGCTCAATGCCTCGTCGGGTCTGCTTGGCCGTGCCCAAGGTCCGAGCAGGTTGTAGGAGTTGAGCGCACGGAGGGGGTGGGGGCATACATGCCTTTCAGGTGAGAAGGAAAAAAACAGAAGTTCCCGTTGCCTCTAGGGGTAGGCAATGTGTTGCTCACGTCTGTAGAGATGGAAGAAGTACTCCTAGGTGATGAGTCTGAATCATATTATAATAGGTGTAGAAGTGGCACGCGTCATATTTGACAGAAAAACTTGGCAGGAATGTAAAATCTGGGTTCCACTGTAATTATTTATGCTGAATTACTATAAAATTGCTTAACATTAGAGGGAGTTAGAAGCATAAATGCGTTAGTGTCAACTGCACCTGGTTCAGGTGAGAATGCTTGCATGCTGTTTGATGCATATAAGCATCACCAGTAGCAAATGTGTCAAGTCTGACAAACGTGGAAAAGGCACACTTACTGCCTGCTATAGTTGGTAGATAAAGGGCTAAAAAAGATTAATTAAATTTTGATGGTAAAGGTGTACCCTCCTGTAAAATACCCAGGGTTTGGACCACACTACTCGTCTCGGGGCACTGGTGCCCGACTGGAGTACAGTACCAGCCAGTACGCTGTAAGCTTGAGACAAAGTCTGGCTCTAATAGTTTCACCCTACGTGGTGCAATTTTAGGTGGTGGAACAGCGGAACATGTCTGTCCTGCAGGTATTTTAATTGTCCCTGTTCCTACAGCCCTGGGGGGTGTGGTTTGCATGCAAAGTGCTTGGATTTGTTTATGGCATGGAGAAACTACTAACAGCTGGCGTGTTGGTGGACCCTTCAGTGAACAGTACTTCCTGCACTATCCTTCAACACGGGTTGGTGGCGGCTCAAGCACGTTGAGAGGCGTGGCGGTGGGTACTGATGCAGTGAACCATCGTAGCAAAGTAGCCTGTTCACACTGACTCAGTAGACCAAACCTGCTGGGAAGGATGCGAAACTCTGTGGGTTCTTACACCTCGCCTTCTTAACACCAACCCTACGGGTGTAAGGCAGCTGGTGCTAACCTAAGATCGGGTCTGCAGGAGGTAGGCAGTTGACGGACATGAGTGTTTCCAAGTGTGGGTGCCTATTGCTATCGCCAACACCGCACATCACTCTCACTTCGCTAATATTTAAAAAATTTGCTTCAAAATGAAATTTCCAGCTTCGCCAACTCCTAACAGAATGTCAGCCAACTACGAACACGGATGGGATGCGAAGGAGGGGGAACAAGAAGGGATGAGGCGACACTTTTTGAGAGAAGAGCAGTGTCATATTCCAGCACTGATAAATGAAGCAGAAGGAAGCCTGCCGCAAACTGCAGAACGTCAACACATTCTTGTAAAGACAGTAAGTTACTCTGATCAGACAGCAAACCACAATGTTTTGGCTATTAGCGCTGTAAGCTATTTAATTAAAGTATTTTCCAATCATAACACATTCACCACACATTAATGTAAAATAGAATAATTTGTTCCATACTTACTATTAAGGCACCACAAATTGTTAGGGCTATATTATTTAAAATATTGATTCCCTGAAACTTGCCACGAAAACCATGGTGCACACTACACACAAGGGTGCGCAATACACTAAAAGTAAACAAACAAATATAAATAATAACAGTACTGCTTAAATAACTGGGAGTTGGGCATAAATAAAATACATAATAAATTTAGAAACATAAACAAAAACTAATGATAGGACGATTTTATTATTGATTCTTTGCCTGAACAAAGAATCAGCAAGTTCCGATTTTTGAATTCAAAAGTTAGTTTGGATTCTGTAAAATTTTCATACTGGATAAGTATATTCTGCAAACCTGGTGATGCTCTTAAACACGATGCAAATAGCTGCGTGTGTTCAAAGTAGTGTTTAATCTGGCATAATTAGAAGCATGATTTTTGTGGTAAATCACGATAAAACTAAATAAAACCAAAATAAAAGTTAAAACTAGTAGTGTGCGGGAACGAAAATTTGTCACCAGGGGGGGGGGGGGGGGGGGGGGGGGGGGGGAAGGGGGGGGGGGGTGTTAAAATTTCCTGCGGGAATTCGGAAAAATTGGGGAAAAATATTTTAAGTTAGGTAAAATTGTTTGTGGGTTTTTAGACCCAGTGAGTATCATTCTATCAGGACTTATTCCATTCAAACAAAACATAAACATAGAATAATGTGTGTGTGCTAAAAATTAGATTTGAGCTAGAAAAATATTATTGTTCTACATTTTTATACACATAGTTGCACTACGAATTAATCCTCTGGGTTTGGAGCACTTCTCTATAAAATACTTGTGTCAATTTTAATAGAAACATCCCTTATAATATATTTTTAAACAACAAAAAGAATTGGTCTTACAACATGAAAACAAAAATTTCACTTAAATTTGTTTGAAAACACTGCCTTCATGTTTTCAGTTCGCTGCTATTTTCTTTATAATCTCACTAAATCTACTAAGGAACTTTTGCATTATTCATTCCATTTTTGGTAGTAAAATGTGTGTACATTGACACAAATGTACTCAAATTAACTTTCATTGGAAGTTTTAACATCTGTGAATACAATTACATTTCTAATCACGTAGTGCATCTGCATTGAAAAGCAAGTCGTATCGGACAGGTTATGAATTCATCATACAGAATCTGTATGCTAACAAAGGTAATCCTCTATCAAAAATGGAATTAAAAGTAGCTAAGTAAATTAATTATATTTCTCTCATAGAAAATTTGTTACGTGTGGAGTTTGTCAACATCTCGGCGACAAGTGAGCACAGCACACAATTAAATACCAACGCATAAAAAAAAAAAAAAAAAAAAAAGTATGGCATGGCATGAATAGTTTTAAACACACCCATATTTTACACCATAATTTTACATGAATGTTCAGGTTATGTGTATCAAAACTCGTGTACCATATCAACCAGCAATCGATACTTGCAACGTATCGATGTCACTCGCTTATAAGACAAATATGGTGCTCAAGGTTCACCATAACTTCATGATAGTGGATGTTTACAATAAGTTTTACTTAATTTTCGCAACAGACACGTAGTTTTAACGTTACATAATACATGACGTACAAAAATTATTTCAGCATAGGCAACAAACCTTGAAATCTGTGAATAAGCAGAAAAAAATTCTCGACAATATTTCAGTCATCAAATCATAATTACGTACCTAAGAGTCAATATAAAGCTTAACCTACAAAATCTGACGTAATTTAGTTGGAACAACCTACAAACGTGAACATAAATTTTCCCCAAAAATATTGGGGAAAAAAATTATATCCCGCCCGACGAGGAAATCTTTATGTATTCCCAAAATTTTTCCCGAAGTTTAGAATCCCGCACACCACTAGTTAAAACGCAAAATAACACGAAATACATACAATGCGAGATATCATAAAAAAATTGGCTTTCTCCACAAGAAATAAACTCTTCTCCCACACAAATTTACTTCAGCATTATAAAAATAAAAATCTAAAAAGCGCAAGTCTCTGCAATATCCAGAAATACATCAGATTTAAAAATTCTCGATTTCGTCTCGAGACAATTTTAACTCTCGGAAATCACAGTTCTACATGCAACACGTGCACATAATATCGTCAAGATCTTTTATTGCATAACAACATTTAAACAAACATATTCCAAAGAATACATAAGCATTAAAACATGCACTTTGAAATAAGCTACAGAAGTTTGACAACAAATTTCCTCCAAGCGCTTAGTAACATTGGTGCGAAGTAAACACAATGGTGCAAAGTGAATACACACAACTAAAATGTGTGCAATAATCTACAACACCGAATCAAATGTTTGTTTACATTGAAATTTCCAGTGCAAATTTCAATGTAAACAAAAGTGCGATACCTAAATTGATACATTAAATGAACTGTTTTCATAAAATAGCTAGTCTCATAAATTATGGAAGATGCTGCAGCCAATGTAAAAGACCGTAAAATGTCTATGATTGGGAGGTTTTGTCCATGCTAACGGTGTTTAACCTCCAATGCACGGTGGTTGGTTTGTTTTGTTTGAATTCAGCGGTATTATAAAACGTTGCTAGCTGCAACAAAATCAAATCTTAAAAAATGTCACGCTGAAAAATTTACGAAAATAATATACATATGTACGACTTGCATTAATGTTTACCATATATTCTTAAAATTATATTGTGCAGTATTCTTGAAATCACACAATGTTAACATTAGTTTTACCTAACAGGGCCATTCCTACATGACAACTGTATAAATTCCTTCCACAGAGCACTCGATGAAATGGTTAATGCCAATAGATTTGCAAATTCAACTAAGAAAAATTATTTTCTCTCGCTCACGTTGTATTCCCCACTGTAAGTTGTGTGAAACGAACCGTACAAGTGTATACAAAATGTTGCAATGTATTTTACATTTGTTGATAATCGAATCAAGTCCAGAACTGAGAATCTAAACAAAAATTTTGGAATCGAATTGAGGAAAGGAATCGACAAAACCTTAAATTGTCTCAGCACTAACCAAAACATTAAAATTGCCATGTAAGCAAAATAATAAACCTTATTTTGGTAAACATCCTGTAGTACCACTACACCACTTATAGAATTTTCTGTCAGTCCCCTGAAAGTCTATGGATAGTGAGGTATATTATATTACCCAGTAGGAATAGGAATATCTACAAACTAGAGAATGGCAGTGTAGACAAACTCACCCTGTTGTCCTCCCAGTACTTGGCCATGCACTTGTCTCCCTTCTGCCAGTGCCAGCTCTTGCTGTCCGGTAGGTACTGGCTGGAGGGTGGCGGCTCCGACACTATGAAGTCAGCAGTGTGCGACTGGTACAGGCTGCTTCCAGAGAAGTGTGCCGGTGGGGAGCCCACACTCCCAGACAGCACCGGTAGGTGGGGGCAGAGGGTGGCGGCTCCTTGAAGGGATAGTCCACATTGTACATCGGAGTGTTCTGCTGACTCCTGGGAAAATGCTCCGTGAAGCCGCCGTACCTAGACACTGGCGAGTCTTGGCGGGCATAGCGTGGGCTGGCGGGAGACACGTGATTCTCAAAATCGCTGCCGAAGCCGCCGAGGTTGTGACGGGTTGTGGGGGGCTTGCTGGGGGGCGGGGGCACTCCTCGGCTTGGCCACGTGCCCATGTTGTACATGTTCTCGTAGCAATTCGACCAGTGCTGGCCATATGCAGCATCGCTCTGCTGCTGCAGCCGCTGCTGGTTCTGGAAGCGCGGAGGTCGCTGGATGGGCGCCGCCACTGCGGGGCGCGCCTTTTCGTCTCGATGGGCTGGGTTGTACGTGCCCGCACCACTCCTGTCTCTGTCCCTGCCCTCGCTCCACGACGGCCCTCCCCCACCTTTTCCGCCACCTCCTCCTTCACAACCACCCCCTCCTCCACTCTTGCCCCCGCGGCCACCCCTAGAGCCCTTGCCTTCCCTCGAGCCACGTGCACTGCGCTCTGCACGGCCTCCCTTCCCTGCACTGCCCGCCTTCAAAGTCGCCTCCGGAACAGAGAACTTCTTGTCGCTGTTCACTGCATGGCCACTGTTGTTTACGCCCATCACTTGTTGCTCATAATCTTTGTCTGGAACACACACACCACAGCTAACCACCACCACCACGCATCTACCACATTCCACATCATAATACACTGCAACATTTTACATCATTACATTCCACATTTTTCTTACAAGTATTGTAAATTATGCTCCATCTGTTTACAATGAAAATAGATATGGCTTCCTGCAGTCAGAGCCAGTTTCGCATCAAACAATCATTGCATACACCAGTTTCAAGTAGAGTTAGACATCTGGTCAATAAACTGCCTTCAGTAGCGACCTGGGAATGAGTTCCCTGGTACATTGGCAGCCGGAATGAACGTACAGCAGGTTGGTTCGGTGTCAAAACAGATGGCAATCTGCATCTGTGCGTACACTGTGGGAGCCAAGGAGATGGATTGGTATTACCAGGAGGTTGAATATTAGAAGTACTTGCCCAGAAGTCTGTTCGCAGGCGTTAAGCAGGAGAGGCTTGACAGTTTCCAGAATCCTAAGGGATTCATACAAAAATAAGTGGTGCACTGGCAAGAATAGAGAGACAAAACAGCTGTGTCACACTTGGAGTGCTTAATAGTATTAGATGGGCTTCATGGCATGGACCTGATCCCTGAGCTGCATGTTAATACCCTGTCGCACAGTGCTAGCAGCTTTTCCCCCCTGCTTGTGACAGGACATCACCGGGGATGATAGTGCTTCTGGGGACACTGAAGTTTAAAAGTTGTAGATACTGTGTGTTTGAATCATGAGCATGTTGCGTGCCCGTTGTATCATTTTTATACTAAGAATTGCAATGAGACAAGAACAAAGTTTTTGGATGTGGTCGGTAGAAGATACAGTGAAACCCTTGTTTTAAAACTTTTCAAGGGAAAAACTTGAAAATGGTGTAATTCAGGGGAAAGTGTACATAAGGGGAAAGTAAAAGTGAAAAACATCATGATAAACCCAACTTCAAGCTAATAGTTACTAAAATAATAGCCAATATATTATATAATGTTTAAACACTAACACGCTGTACTATTTGATGCTTTACGTATACATACAAAACAATAAGAAAATTAATTTCCCATGAATTCTTCAAAACAGAAGAATAAAAGCAGCACTCATAATTATCACTGCCTGTCACAGCAGGCGGCAGTGGGGCAGTAGCAGCATCTCACTCTCTCTCTAACTCTTTCTTCTTACAATAGATGATTATCTCACAGCCCATCCCTCCCTTCCTCATCCGTGAGTGACAGGCTGTCAGTTCAGTTCTTGGAAAAAAAAAAAAAAAAACCCTACAACTATTGCCTCAAAAATAGCCAGAGTTGAGCCTGTCTTACTCCAACTTCGCCACCTTGTTATCCTCTACTTCCCTTCCAACTAGCAAGACAACACAAACTGTGTGTATCACGGGAAGGCACTTGCATTTGCCGTGTAAGTTGCGGAAATGTAATGTATTGTAAACATCGGGAAAATAACGGGACCTAACAAAAGTGGTGTATTTGACAGGAAAATGTTATTGGTGGGAATGTAAAATCCGGGTTCCACTGTAGTTACATATTCACAACTACCACTTGGGTACGCTTCATTGTCAGGCACCACAAATTAAAGAGAATTTTGTCCTCTGCGATGTTCCACCAGAGAACCACAGCAAGAACTTCATAATAATACAACTTGCACAATTAAGTGCATTCTAGAGGCTCCCCCACTCATGTGATCGGCTCTTGGTCATGATTGCGGTCACATTCACAATCACCAGCAAAAAATCACTCACTATACTGATGCATGTGGCTTTCCAGTGTAATTACTAATGGACTACGACTCATCTTTCTAAGTAACCCAAGGAAGGGTTAAAGCTGGCAACTTCATTCACGAGTGTCGTTTAGATTGCCAGTATCACGGACAGCAATTCTAGACACATGAATGAGACGTTACCGATGCAAGAACCCAAGAAACGCACCCACATCCCCGCCACGAGAGTTCCAAGCCGCCATCTGCCAGACGAACCCCACCGAAGCCAAGTGCCGGGCAAATAGTGAATTACCCTCACCCGACCGCCCACTAGAGGGACGTCACGAGGCGATATCACACCTTCCACTCCGGTCCCGGCGTGAACCTGACCAGCGCACTTTAATAAAAGACTGTGCTGGGGCTCTCTACTGAACATTTAACCCCCACGGCCCTCTCCAAGAACTCCAGAGGCTTCAGCCAAGCTTACTAGCAGCTCCAGAGGCTGCCACCACCAACAACCAGAACCTCCAAAGGCTTTCTCAACAGCCACCAGGAGTTCCAGTGGCTTCTACAACCAGCTCTAAAGGTTCTGCCCCATCTACCACCAGTTCTTCAACAGTAAGCCTGCAGACACCACTACCACACTCTCCGTTGTACCTCCTGGTTCGACAACTGTCACTACTTTCTGGTAGTAGCAACTACACCCACTGCCATTAAAAATAGTGGCAACTTTTTCTTGAAGTCTCTTCGAGACATCCCAAGTTAGTGTAGCTGCGACTGAGTTGTTTTTATAGCAGTCAAAGTCATTATATACCAAGTCAGATTACGAGCAGGTCTACTCCACCTGTTTTACCGTAGGTTACTTCCGACCAATTTTGCTTGGTAGGAGATAGTACACGCCACCTTGTTTATTACTATGTAATAAATATGCATTGTTCCCTACCCATGTGTTTTTATTCAAGAGGTGTATTTCCTACACCACACGTCGACAAGCAGCCAGCCTGCCGAGCGCAGAACCCAGCATTCCAGCAGTCTACAGCAGCAGTAAGACACCAGGGCTTGGGGCCAGCACCAGTTGTACCAAACCAGCCTTGCAGTTGGAGAAACAGGTTAAGAGTCCAGTGGGAAAAGTAAGGAAACCTTGGTACAAAGCCTGGGACTGCAAGCACACCTGAGTAAGTAAGGTGTGCTTGCAGTCCCAGACATTGTACCAAACTGGATACCAAACTCGACATACTCGGCATAATCCAAGGCCCGGTATTCTGACAGTAACCTGTAATCTCGATCCAGCATGCCTACCTAGCACAACCAAAACCACAAGGACCATGTCTCAGTTCAGGTTTCAGAAAGAGACATGCATCAATACAGCAGATTCTCGTTAACTTGTTACTGTTATGTACGATTTACCTTAGTACACGATAGTTAATTTTGGTCCCGCCAAAATTCCCATATAAACAATGCTAATTATTAACCACTTTCAACGATTGCAGATTGTTTGTTTTCCCGTAACGTCCGTTCAAAACAGACGTTACATTCACCACAGATGGAGCACATCATTCGTTTCTAACACTACATGAATGCAAAACAATGTGAATAATAGACGACTGGTGCTAACGACAGTACATTGTTTATATCCCGCAGCGGTTTTTCATGTTTTAATGCTCATTCCTCTTTTTATTCCATGTTTACTGCACTCGTAGGTTGGTAACAGCGAGTAAGCATCTCAAATTCTTCTTCTTAGGAGTTTACTACACCCTTGGGTTGGCAACAACGAAAACGAATCACACATTCTCTGACTTCGTATTGAACTATTTGTCGAACTATCTATGATCTAAGATCATTGATCTTGTAATTACTGTCAACAGAATTTTTAAAGATGCAATATTTTAACAGGTGTAATATATTTGAAAGCAATTGGCTGTGGGTTTGTTTATTATTTTATAATTTTGAAAGATTGTTTCTCAAGTAATGGTTGGCGAAAATTGTCAATATATTAATTGTGGCAATTTTCATCGCTGAGTTGAATATGTCTAGGCCCGGGCCAACAAAGTTAGAACAGTGGACAAAAAAATAAAAATAATAGAAGAAATTGAGAAAAATCCTGGCGGGAAACGTGTAGCTTTCACCAAATGTCTCGGGCTTCCACTTTCGACACTTACTACAATTTTCTCGAAAAAGTAAGATATCCGTTCCCAAGCCAGTAAATTTGGTTCGAGCAAAAAACGAAAGACTGGGCGGGAATCAAACTACTGCGAATTAGAAGAAATTCTGTATTCGTGATATCAACAGACTAGGGCTTCAAAAATTCACATTGATGGTGAAATTTTGTGAGAGAAGGCACAGCAAATTGCATTAAGATTAGGTGTGGAAAACTTCACTGCATCAAATGGATGGGCAACGAGATTTAAGAAATGCCACGGCCTTTTGTACAAGAAACTGCATGGAGAAAGTGCAGCAGTAGATGAACAGACCACAGATCATTGGTTCAGTAATCTTCCCACAATTTTGGAAGGTTATGAACCAAAGAACATATACAGCGCAGATGAGACGGGCCTCTTTTATAACTGTCTACCTGACAAAACAGTTGCATTTAAAGGCGAAAACTGACATGACGGGAAGCATTCTGAAGACAGACTTATTGTTATTGTGTTCAAACAGTGATGGTTCAGACATACTCAAGCCTATGGAGATTGGAAAATTCAAGAATCCCAGATGTTTAAAAAAAATTAAAATACTCCCAGTGGAATACCATGCCAATAAAAGTGCATGGATGACAGCAGATACATTCACATCATTCTTGCGAGCACTGTAATGCAAAGTGGGAGCTCGGTGTAGAAAGATTTTACTTTTCTTTGACAACTGTGCAGCACATCCTCAAGATGTTTCTTTTTTGAGAAATATCAAAGTGGTGTTCTTTCCGCCAAATTGCACCAGAGTATGCCAGCAACTTCACATGGGGGTAATCAATATTTTCAAGTACCACTACAGAAAGATGGTGCAGAAGGTTGTGGGCTAGCTCGACAACAGATGCGAAGGCACCAAAGTGGAATTGAAGATGAACGCACTACATTGCAGCAGCACGGAAGAAGGAAAATCCTAAGACCATACCAAACTGTTTTGGTAAATGTGGTGTCTCATGTAAAACCCCTTCTTCATATGTTGGAGACGACTTCAAGAAGTTGGACAAAATGAATGCTGGCTTCAATGTGTATGCAAGTTGTGATGAAGTTGCTAAATGTGGCATTCAAAATGTTGAAGCTTTGTGTAATGCCAAGCAAACAGTGAAAGACAGCAGTGGTGAAGAATCTGACTGAATCAACAGCACAGACAGACTGACCCAACATTTCCAGAAGTACACACTGCGCTTGAAACATTTAAAGCACATTGCTATTCCCGTCTAATGAGCGAGACTGATAGTAACACACTTTTGAAAAAAAAAATCACATTTCTTCGTTTAAGGAAACTGCCACTTCAAGACAAACATCAAAGATTTTTCAAGAAGTAATGACTTTTATTTCACATAATTATTAATTTAATATTGTGAGCATTTTCTTTTGCAGCATAACAGTGAAAACTGCAAATACATTAGTGCATTTGATGTGTTCGAGCCAATTTCAAGAACTGATTTTATTTTGTATGTACCCCCTATCTATTAGGCATTTTATTGAAAAATGTTTGTAAATTAATGTGAATTTAAAATAAATAATTAATTTGAATAGGTTGTTTTTGATGGCATATTTACGCTATTGGTTCAAACATGCATTTTGAGGTTATGTAAGATTTTCTCAGATCTGAAGTCTTAAGTTTGCATCCATTGTTTTCCCACATACTTCATGTTCGAGAATCCACTGTACATACTTTTGACGTTCTAAATACAAACTAAAAGATTTCCACAACTATTTGTAGACTATTGGTTTGTCATTATGCCTGAAATTTTACCTCTTGCAAGAGCAACATGAAATTAATAACTATTATTAGTCATATGCATAAAACACGTACATTGATACATAGACAGGAAATAACATTAAGCTTTATAGAAAAATGGTAGGAACTTAAAAATAATAAATAAGAGTTGCAGCAAAATGAAGAAACTGATGGCCAAAATGACACAAACTTACCATTCTGCACAGGCAATTTGTTCTGCAGGAAGTCAAAGAGAGAAACATTGCCAGATGGTTTCGGTGGAGCACCGATCGCATCTTCGTCTTTGTCTCCACGCTTCCGTCTCTCTCGGCCCTCTTCTCCCTTCGCCTTTGCATCCAACCTCTTTCCGTCCCTATCCCGAAGGCCATCCTCACGCTTCGAGCCCTCCTCCCTCCGCTGGGGAACATCCATATAAATACATAATAAAAAACACACACACACAATCCATAACATAACATTAAAACCCATTGCACATATTTTCTCAGGCACAACAAATTTTGATTACAATACTGTACCTTTGAAAGAATGACCATTTGTCATAAAAAATTAGGCCTCAAGTGGACCTTGGGTTTGGGAGGCACTGCACCATGATTCAGTAATCGACAAATCCGGCACCAACGTTTGCCATTTGTGCGACAAACCGATTGCTAGAAACTTTTGCTGTTTACCCAAGGAGGGAAGACTAATTGTATTTTATGTTCAACCAAGAACCAATTTAGTTGTAAAAAACTCGCAATTCTAATCTTATTAATTCATTGTTTTGACAAGTGGTTATCTAGTTAGAAGTTACTGAAAATGGGTCCATAAAAATATACTACAAGTAGTATGATTTGGTATGTTTGGGGAAATGGGGATCAGAGCCAGGGGAGCTGCCATCTTGGATGTCATTGAACACTTACCCCTGACCTGTGTGACCTTTGACCTTGACCCCGCATACCTTATACGACTTCAATAGCCACTAAAAAAATTCAAAAACTTCAAAAGCTCAGAAAATTCCAAAAAAACCCCTAAAAAAAATTATTAAAAATAATATAAAAAATCATTTAAAGGATCCACAGAAATGACCCATCGTTTTCCAGGAATGCTGACAGGGATAGGCGACTCCGGTGATTGGGGTTGTGACTCCAAGCCAGGTGACAAGATCAGGACCTTGACCTTGAAAATGCAAAAAAAAAAAAATTTAAAAATTAACAAAAAAAATTTCATTAAAAAATTGCTAAAGAAATAAAAATAACTGTTTAAAAATTTATTTTTATAAAAATTTATTTTTATAAAAATTTATTTTTATAAAAATTTATTTTTATAAAAATTTATCTTTGAAAAACTTTATTTTAAAAATTTCTTAGTTAAAAGGTTTTTAACCCCGACGGACACTTTTTCCTTTTTCTCTTACAATTTCACTTCCCCCCCTCCCCGCCCAATCTCTTTTTCCTTAAAAAATTTCCCTTAAAAATAATTCATAACAAATTTAATTAAAAAACTTAAATTTCCTGAGGTTTCCCCTCACAAAACCAATTACTCACCTCTGTTCGAATCCAGCAGACGACTCCCTCGCACCCACTCCCCTCACCTATACTCATTATGCCAACTTGATTTTTTAGTTAATCATTTGTTTATATGTTACTGGATGCTACCATATTGGTATTTTAGTTTATTTGTTTATACATACTGGAGGCCGCCATCTTGGTAGGTGGCCACCATCTTGGAAGACAATGCTCAATAGCAATTAACCTTTGACCCGTGACCTATAAAATAAAAATTAGAAACAAAATACATAAACGTAAACAAGCATAATATATTACACACTACCAATACCATATTAGATGCTGACTACCTCGACCCCATGACATTATGACCTTGAATGACCTAAAAATAAAAATTCTAGAAAAAATATATGTGAAGAGGCAGATGCTAGTCAAGATGATCCACCTTCCACTCAGCTGCTGTCAAACTAAACCTCTCGGCTTACCTCCATTCTGCTTATAATATACAAGTGTGCAAGCCTTATGGTGTCATATTGACTTTGAACCAATCGCACTGCACCATTAATACTTTGTGGAGACACCGACCAGCCAATCATCAAGTTACCACATGATTGCAGCTAACCAATCACATGTGAGCATTGTGACATCACACACACGCAGGCAGATAGGCTGGCTTTAGATGCTAGTTCCTTGATCACATTAGCATGCAGTTATATCTTCAACAGTTTCTTCCAGACAAGTTCTTTGCTCACCTATAAATCATGGTCACATTTAAAGTAGGCCACGGAATCCTGTTGTCAAGTATTAATGGTGCAGTGCGATTGGTTCAAAGTCAATATGACACCATAAGGCTTGCACACTTGTATATTATAAGCAGAATGGAGGTAAGCCGAGAGGTTTAGTTTGACAGCAGCTGAGTGGAAGGTGGATCATCTTGACTAGCATCTGCCTCTTCACATATATTTTTTCTAGAGTTTTTCATTTTAGGTCATTCAAGGTCATAAGGTCATGGGGTCGAGGTAGTCAGCATCTAATATGGTAATGGTAGTGTGTAATGTATTATGCTTGTTGACTTTTATGTATTTTGTCTCTAATTTTTATTAAATAGGTCACGGGTCAAAGGTTAATTGCTATTGGGCATTGTCTTCCAAGATGGTGGATGGGTGATGTATATCAAGATGGTGGCCACCTACCAAGATGGCGGCCTTCAGTATGTATATAAAAATTAACTAAAAAACCAATATGGCAGCATCCAGTAACATATAAACAAAGATGGCTGCCCAGTAGCATGTAAACAAATTATTAAACTATAGATGGTTTAATGAGTATAGTTGAGAGGAGTGGGTGCGAGGGAGTCGGTCGTCTCCTGGCTTCGAACAGATGTAACTGGTGGTGTGGGGAAGTTTTTAATTAAATTTGCTATGAATTATTTTTAAGGGAAATTTATTATGGAAAAGGAAATTCAAAGGGAAAAATGACAGCTGCAGTTTAAGACCTTTTAACTAAGAAGTTTTATTATAACAACATTTTATAAAAATAATTTTTTTAAACAATTTTTCTGGTTTTTTAACAATTTTCTAATTAAAATTATAATACGATTTTTTTTATAAATATTTAAATGGAAGTTTTAATTTTTTGTAAATATTTCTATTTTTTTTAATTTCTTGGATTTTTGCATGTCAAGATAATCGTGTCCTGACTCGCAGTCACTGATCCCAGTCACCAGAGTCGCTGAGCACTGTCAGCATTTCTGTAAAAAATGGGTTATCTCTGTGGATCCTTTCATTAATTTTTTTAAACAATTTTTTAGGATTTTTTTAAAAGAAGTTTTGGAATATTTAAAAGATTTTTAATGGTTTTTGATGTCAAAGGTCCTCGGGGTAAAGGTCAAAGGTCACACAGGTCAATGACATTGAAGATGGCGGCCAGGTAACATAACAGGATGGCGGCTGCCCCAGCACCTGCTCTGATCCCCAAGTCACCAAACATACCAAATCAAACTACTACTATACAACCACATATTTGTAGGGTTGTGCCAATGTGGCTTTTTTCTCATGAAACATAAACCAATTATATTTATATGAATTTTCACATGAAAGTGAAATGAATACGAAAAATAATGTTATTAGATCTTAACCTTAACAAAAAAATTAACGAATTTCATAATAATTTTGCAAGTTCCGGTTTTTGGAGTGTATAGGCAGCACCTGAATTTTTTGATGAAAATTAGAGATAATTAATATTTCAAGTATATGCCGCACTGAATTTTTGTATTCCTGTAAATAATTTTAAGTCACGATGCCGTCCAAGCATAATAAATTCTGACAATTTCTCCCCTACTAAATATTTTTGAGAAAAAATATTAACAGCATATATTTTTTTTAAAATAAAGATTTCTTCCCTTCTGATTACCTTCCTTAAGAGTTAAAACTTTAAACTGTACTGTATGTTGACAAATTTCTAGGGATGTCAAAGTCAATCCCTCGATACCTCTATTATTACAGGTATCGAAGAATCGAGAATCAAACTTTTAAGTGTTGAAAATCATAGTCCATTTTCACATAATTTTTTTAAGGTTATGTGTTGAACACCAACAGTTCTCTAGTTTTCTAAATAGGCTGAATCTGTACCGAACTCGCATGCATTGACTGGAATTAACCATTCAATGATGGTCCGACTATGAAAAAATTAAGATAATACAGTAGAACCTCGATTATCACAATAATGCAAGGGAAGAGAGTCGGAATTTAAACGAGTAGTTTTTATCTTGATGGCTGCCAAGTGGTAGACAGCCATTATTAGTATTTGTCTGCCTCACTTCACTCTGTCACTCTGTGTGCTGTGTGGCACGGCTTCAATGGGAAATCTGTGCTCGTTTTCTTTTATGCGCACTTTCTGACATGACTATGATTCAGTACTAATGGTATACTGTTGCAAGAATGCTACAAACGCGCGTGGAAATCTACAGCACAATATCTAAACCTGTAAATGTCAGTGTAGACAAAGCACTAAAACAAATAGGCAGTCATGGATGAAAGACCACCACTGCACATGCGGATAGTGTTGGAGATAGCACTTTGTCACGCGTGTTAGTTAAAGGGATCCTGGACCAGGATCCTTAATAATAACAAGATGCCTGGTATTATTTTTCAAATTTTTTATTTTGTTTACCTATTACGTAACGGTATATTAGATAAAGAACAGGTACATTTTTCATACCATACATATTTCCTGTTTGTGACATTTTCGTTTTTGATGTAGCCGCAATTGAAATTTTTTTTTTTTTTTTTTTTTCGCTTTCTCCTTTACCAAAAGTATCAGTCTCCTTTTTCTAAAGGTAGGTATGTGTGTAGCATCAAGTGTACCCTGCAACTTAAAATGTCTGGTAGAAGCATTTTCAATTACCAATGCTAAATGAAAGGTTAATTGTATTTCAGTTTCATTACTGAATAGCATCAATATTTGTGTACATATTGGTTAGCTTCATAAGTTGACTTAAAATATTGTACTCAGAAGTTGAGAACTTTTGTTTAACTTTTTTGTATAATACTGTGTGTATATTCATTTCAAATAAATAGCATATTCATAAAAATACTGATATGAACTTGTTAGGCCTAATTGGATAAGTCTGAATGTTACATGAATATAGGAAATTAACTTCACTTAGCAGACCAGAAAGTCTCTCCTGGGAATTGTCTTCATAATTGTCTGTCTAATTTGACCTATAAAACAACATTTTAAAAGGATACATTGACTGTAGGCACATGTTGATAATCACTATATCTTAATTTATGGTATCGGAATCGGGGTGAAATCGAGTGAAAGGTTTTGCAGTTGAAATCGAGAATCAGAATCGAGAAAAATTGATATTTTGACATCCCTAAATATTTCCAAACATGTTTCGGGGAAAAAAATTTCACAAAGATTTTTTTATGCCAATATCTTGTATATATGCCACAACCCACTTTTTGGAACATTTTGTTTTGTAAAAATGTGTGGCCTACACATGCCGAAATACGGTATTCATTATTACGCGTGACAGGTACTGGTTCACAATAATATTGTGATATGTCACAAAGTAGAGACTTTGGTGTAGCGCTCATCAAAGGCATTACTGGGGTGACCTGCATCTCAATTACTGCCGAACAGGGACACCATCTTAATATTGAGTGGGCCATTTTGGCAGCCAACTTTGCACAAAGTCAATTGCGGGTTTGGCTATTGGTCTGCTGACCGACATAGGGGCCCCTGGCTTACTCAGTCCTGTGCTAGGGCGGCTGGTTTGCTGGCTCGAGTGTTGCTGGTCGATCCAGACTGTCCCCACTGGCTACTGCGACAAACTCCAACTGCTGCTGTTGAAGGACCTCGGCGGGCTGGAATAGCAGCGGGTCTTGAACCAGGGGGCAGGCTGCACCTACTGGCACATTCTCTCTTCTGTTGAAGGTGACGACGACAGGATGCACGGCACCTGGAAGCTTCCGAAGAGGCTGACACAAAGAAGGGGAGGGCGAGAGCCCCACTGATTTGTGGGCAGCTT